>JACEFZ010028178.1:217500-322500 GCA_014155875.1 Cepaea nemoralis
TTAACAAAGTTTCCTACTTTTCATAAGTTTGGCTGAAAGTTGGCCAAACGTGTCACGTTTAGTTAACAAATTTTCCTACTTTTCATGTGTTTGACTGAGATTTTTATAAGTTTGGTTTGAAATTGTGCTAAACTTTTCACATTTGGTTAACACATTTTCTTACTTGGCCAAGCATTTTACCCTTTAGTTAACAGAGTTTCCTAATTTTCATAAGTTTGGGTGAAAATTTGGTCAAACTTTTCACAGCTGGACAACAAAATTTCCCACTTTTCATAAGTTTGGGTGAATGTTGGCCAAACTATTCACGGTTGGTTAACAAATTTTCCTACTTTTCATATGTTTGAGTGAGATTTATATAAGTTTTGTTTGAAATTCGGCTAACCTTTTCACATTTGGTTAACAAAGATTCCTACTTTTCATAAGTTTGGGTGAGATTTGGTCAAACTTTTCACATCTGGACAACAAAATTTCCCACTTTTCATAAGTTTGGGTGAAAGTTGGTCAAACTTTTCACAGCTGGACAACAAAATTTCCCACTTTTAATAAGTTTGGGTGAAAGTTGGTCAAACTTTTCACGTTTGGTCAACACCTTTTCTTACTTGGCCAAGATTTTTGCCATTTGGTTAACAAAGTTTCCTACTTTTCATGAGTTTGGGTGAGCTTTGGTCAAACTTTTCACATCTGGACAACAAAATTTTCCACTTTTCATAAGTTTGGCTGAAAGTTGGCCAAACGTGTCACGTTTAGTGAACAAATTTTCCTACTTTTCATGTGTTTGACTGAGATTTTTATAAGTTTGGTTTGAAATTGTGCTAAACTTTTCACATTTGGTTAACACATTTTCTTACTTGGCCAAGCATTTTACCCTTTAGTTAACAGAGTTTCCTAATTTTCATAAGTTTGGGTGAAAATTTGGTCAAACTTTTCACAGCTGGACAACAAAATTTCCCACTTTTCATAAGTTTGGGTGACTGTTGGCCAAACTATTCACGGTTGGTTAACAAATTTTCCTACTTTTCATATGTTTGAGTGAGATTTATATAAGTTTGGTTTGAAATTCGGCTAACCTTTTCACATTTGTTTAACAAAGATTCCTACTTTTCATAAGTTTGGGTGAGATTTTTATAAGTTTGGTTGAAATGTGACCACCATTTTTCACTTTGGTTAACAAATTTTCCTACTTTTCATATGTTTGACTGAGTTTTTTTTATAAGTCTGGTTGAAATGTCGCCACAATTTTTCCCTTTGGCTAACAAATTTTATTACTTTACCAAGGTTTTTGCTCTTCATTCTCTCACCATATGACAAGTATATAAACCGTAAACACTAAATATTCAACAAACAAGACGTAATTATAATCTATATACCTGTTTATTTACAGTATTTCAGTACATTTTACATGCATAATGTCATTATACGAAATGGATGATGTGATATGAGCCGTTATACATAGTATCATCACATCATTTTATTTTCACATACAGAGCTATACAAATTGTTATGTCGTTTCTGGGTTTCTTCACACCACTGTCTGAGTAGGTTGGTTATTCCGGTTGGTAGTCTGGTATGTATAAGTCACCTGGTATGTAGTCATAAGACTGGTCTCGTGCTTGGTGGGCTGACATCTGAGTATTGTATACAATCGGGCAATCAATCATCTGAGTGTTGGGCATATCAAACAGCTGGCTATTGGGCTCTTCACCTATCTGGTTGCTGGGGTCATCACACATCTGACTGTAGCTGGGTTGATAACTGGCTGTAAGTATGCCATAAATGTCATAATATAACTGTATATATGTATGTATTTGCTGTGTTCACACATGTGACACCTAACACTAACAAACGGCAACGCTCTGTGATATACACAAACAAAAGAAACACACATTACACCTTGTAAATATACATTGATTTGTATGAAATAAACGTTTAAAAAAAAAAAAAAAAAGGTATTCTCGGGTTACCTCGAGAGATGGACTAAATCATTCTCTGTCATATTGGACTTCGATCTCCCTCATCGAAGGGTCGATATGGCTGGGGTCCGGCTTCCGCTCGGTTCGCGCCGTGGTTCGCATCGGATCGGTTCGTGTCGCCGCCGCCACCACCGTCCCGCCACCACCGCCCTGGGGACCGGAAGTGAAAACCGGAAGTGGTCACCCAAGAAAATAACCTCCAAAATTTGAAAAATGAGGGCCGAAATGGAGCATTTTCAATCTCGAGCTATACCCTGCGTATAGTAAAAATATTATGCAGCAATGACGTATTGCTCCATAAATCCTACTTAGTTAGGACCCACCCTATTACTTGCATGTAATGGTTGTGATGAGTGAGACGCGTTAATAAAGTGTTTGAATTGTATTTGTAGTGTGTCACGTTAAGTCATTCTGTGACAGTGTTTGTATCACACTTGTTAGTGATTACTAGCCTGTGTTAGTGCTGAATGCAAGAATTTGATAGTAACATGCATTCTTTATGCTTACAACATTCATTTGACAATGTTTTTATCCTATGTGAATGCACTATGCACTGATGAACGAAAGATGAGTGATTAGAAGGGCCGAATGAAAGACGGGCCTGCGTGCCCAAATTGTTACCCTTCGAAAATAAAGTTTGTTCGTTCGTTCGTTCGTTCGTTCGTTCGTTCTTTCGTTCTTCTTCTTCTTCTTCTTCTTCTTTCTTCTTCTTCTTCTTCTCTTCTTCTTCTTCTTCTTCTTCTTCTTCTTCTTTCTTCTTCTTCTTCTTCTTCTCTTCTTTCTTCTTCTTTCTTCTTCTTCTTCTTCTTCTTCTTCTTCAGCGTTCCGAGCCATTGAGGTTCTTTGCTGCAGATACAATCAGTCTCATATTGTGCCGAAGTGTGAACATTAAATAAACATTTAATCATCTTCAACTGCCTTGCCAACCTGCGAGGGCGGTCATGCTCATCCACAACTTGCGATGTCCAGTAGCACGTATAAGTTGGTGTGTTGACTTCCTTCCGTGCCATGACTCAAGACTGTCAAGAATTTTCTCTCTCTGTCTTCCCCTGTCTCTCTTTCTACACATCTTTCCAATTGCCATACTATGTGGGACGCAGAGGTGTTTCCAAGGCACCAGGGCCGGGTTATATACTGGCCAAGACCTATTGACGCGTCCTCGTCGAGCGTCCTGGGCAACAGGTCCCTTCGGGGTCCTGGCTAAAGTCAGTAGGATCTTTGATTCCTCCGAAGTCGGAGAGTGTCTGCCTGTACGGCGAGGAACCACCAGTCTGCATTCCAATAAGCCAGACATGGGACAACGGATACTCACGCAAACCTCAGGTCCTGTATGACATCACACTGATGTTGGACAACAGGATGTCTTAATCCGACATACAGGACTTCACGCTGGAGTTGACAGCCAGCGAACACAAGCAAGCAAGCAAGCAAGCAAGCAAGCAAGCAAGCAAGCCATACTATGTTCAAGATTGTGTCTTCCCATTATGTTGTCAAAAATAACGACTGCCTATTTCTGATGTCTCTGATGAGTTGTCTGTGTGTCTTAACCACGTTCAAGACTTTTATAAAATTAATGTTTAGATGTCCTGGGAATTGTCAGCTTTCATTTGTAAACTATTTCTGAAGTTTTTACGGATTTTTGTTGTTGCATGTGTACTTAATTTCCATTATTCATAGCCATATGTTCAGTATGGTTTTATATAACATTGACAACGATTTTCTACAAGAAATGTTCTTTATTTTTAAAGTGGCGGTTATAGCAGCCCTAGATTTCATTAGAAAATAGCAAGTTAAATGGTTCGGTCACGTAACTAGGTTACCAACTAACAGTATGCCGCAACAAGTAATGATCTACAAACCAAATGGAACCAGAAGAAGAGGCTGGCCACGTAAACGATGGACATAGGGAATAAAATAGTCCATGAGAATCTCTATATATAAAACCCATAAACTGGCACTCTCCCGCTCTTTATGCTTCACCTCGACACCGCAAGGTACAAGAGGAACATGATGAGATGATGTGAGAATGTTCTTTATTTTACAGAATGCACTGTTTGCTTTTATATCCTGGATTTTATTTTTTAATTTTAAAATGTATGTGATACATCTTCTGTCTGATGTTATCAATGCACCTAGATGCGTGGGTTTCTACTTTTGCTGGAAAACAAAATTATATCATTTACCTGAATTGTAGATTCAAGCACGGCGTATTTCTTTGATGTTACCATGACTGCTGCCTCCCTGTTGTTCCAGCTAAGGCCCTAATTTTGATTGTAATAACGACTGTATAAATCATTTATCGTAGTTCCTTTTGGCTTCTTGCTAATACAGCAATTACCTTATCAAAATGATAACCTTGAAAAAAAAAACCACACACACAAAGAGAGAGAAAAGAGAGAGAGAGAGAGAGAGAGGAGAGAGAGAGAGAGAGAGAGAGAGAGAGAGAGAGAGAGAGGGAGAGAGGGAGGAGAACTTGCTGCATCTCAAGAGAACACAAATTGGCACATATAGAAACGTTCAAGAAGTTGGGAATGCAAGACGATGGATGTAAACATGGCAATGATGAAACAAATACAGATGGATAAAACAGTCCAGCAAGTGGTCAACAAAACCTTGTGCCCTATATCCTATCCCCCCTCCCTCTCCCTCCTCCCCCTCCCCCATTTCCGGGCATAGTCCCTCAGCCCAGCCACGTCAAGCGCTCCCACATTCTAGCGGGAGTTGTTATATCCTGTTGCAGCAGTGACTTCCCTTAGCCATAATATTGACTGAGGAAACAAGCCTTGAATAAAAGGGACAATAACAAAGAGCAGTTCAAGAATAAGAGGGCGGTAAAGAGATGAGTTGTTGAAGTCTATCAGCACCTGATCAAATAAGCTGCCATCATTATACCAGCAGCAATGGGCTCTATACAATATGTAAGAACGGCTTTGAATAAAGAAGGATAACAGTACAACAAGGAAAGAATGACTATTTAATACGCATTGAAGTGTGTTGAGAATATGGTGCTTGCTCCGATTTCCAGAGACCATCCGGCCTCAAATGGTGATGTGGTCAATATAAAGCCACTCACCTTTACCTCCGAGGACATGTTGTGGTACTTACCTTACGCCTCATGTGAAGCACTATGCAATACACCATCATCATCATCATCATCATCATCATCATCATCATCATCTTCCACTTCTGCCGTCAAGCGTCGTGGGGAGAATAATTTGCGTTGCCAGCGCCCGGTGGACGGCACTGGATCGTGTCATTCGTGTGGTTGTACAATGTCTCTGATGTCGTCAATCCATTTTCTTCTTGGACGTCCTCGTGGTCTCGTCGCAGATTGATCTTTGATGTACGGCCAGTGATGGTAGTTGCTGATGTTGCATTCTAACAACTATGGCCAAACCACTTGATCTTCGTCTTTCAATAAATGTGGCACAAGGTGTTGCATCCCACAGTCTGTCTGATAGTAACATTTCTTACTCGGTCTCGGATTGTTAAGTTGGCAGCTCTCCTCAGGCATCTCATTTCGCAGGTGTTGATTTTGCGAAGGTGTAATTTGGATAAAGTCCAGGTTTGAGATTGGTAGCATAGGGTTGGTGTGAATTATGCTGTTTATTATCTGTCGTTTTGCGGACATGGGTATAGATTTGGATGTTTCAGTAAGGGTGACAGTTGATATGTAAGTGCACTAGCTTTTTTGACATCTGATTTCAATTTCTCTGTCTAATCTGCCATCTTCTGTGATCATACTTCCAAGATATTTGAATTCTTTAACTTGTTTCAGAGGTGTGGTTATTTATCTGTATACTTAGTGGGCCTGGCGATCTGCTAACTTGCATTACTTCGGTTTGGCTGTGCTTATACTCATATTGTATCTGCTGCAGGTTGAACTCAGATTAGTAATATGAGTTTGTAGTCTGCCCTCGTCATTGTAAAACAGGCATCTGATCATCTGCAAATAGAAGTTCCATATTATTCCCTGTGGGTCAGTTTGTTTCATCTGGAGTAAAAGAGTTCTAAATTTTCTGAATCTGGTCTGTCGAGATTTGCTTCTTTTGGAAACTACTGTCCATGTAGATATTGAATAGCAAGGGAGAGAGCACACATCCCTGCCTCACTCCTGTATTGACTGTGAACATATCTGATATACCTTCCTGTGTTCTTACTGCACTTTGGCTCGAGTGGTACATGGCTATGATGTTTTTCTAGCAGTTGCCTTCTATCCCATAGTCTTCAAGGATGGTCCATAATTTGTATCTGTCTACTCTATCAAAGCCTTTCCCTGATCTACAAACACAATATTCTGCTGGTCACTATATTCAATAGTTTTTTCACAAATTTGTCTAAGTGTAAATAATGCATCAGTGCAACTCTTTACTTTTCCGAAAACCGAATTGTGCTTTGCTTAACTGTTGTTCAACTATTGGTCTAGCTCTTTGTTCCAAAGTTTTGCATACATTTTCCCTATATGGCTCAGGAGTGATATACCTCTGTATGTTTCGCACTCTCTCATATTGCCTTTCTTTTTCCATATTGGTAATATTATTGCCTGTTGCCAATCATCTGGGACTTTTCTTTCTTCCCATGCTATATTAAAAAGTCTTGTTAGCCATTTAACTCCTGTTTCCCCACATGCCTGAATAGCTTCTGTGGTTATTCCATCTGGACCTGGTGATCTGTGTTTAGGACTTTTCTGTATAACTGCTTTGACTTCTGCAGGTATGAAATTTGGTTCTTGCTGTCCCTGGTGTGTAGGCACAAAAGTGAGGTTTCCTATGTTATCTGTGGGGTTAAGTAGTTCTTGAAAGTATTCTGCCCACCTTGCTAGTCTTTGTTGTAGATTAAATATTGGCGTACCTCTTTTGCTGTTTATGATGGTGGTTGGGTTGTAATATGCATCTCTGTTTCTAATTGTGGTGACACGTTTATAAAATTCTCTTGGGCAGTCTTTGCTAAGGGTCGCCATCTGTTCACCGTATATTCTCCAGGATTATCTTTAGATGCTCTAATTGTTCGTTTGGCATTACGTCGTGCTATTCTATAAGTAATATAGTCCTGTTCAGATTTAGTTGTGATCCACTTTTTGAATGCTACCTTCTTTTTGAATATGCTATCTTTAACTTCGTTGTTCCACCAGGCTGTTCTTAATCTTTTGTCCTGCCCTACTTTCTTTGTTTCACATTTATTTTTCAGTGTGTCGATATACACCATCGCCTGAGTATATATATATATATATATTATATATATATATATATATATATATATATATATATATATATATATATATATAATATATATATATATATATATATATATATATATACTTAGATGGATAGGACATCTTAGGAGGATGGATGATGGTAGAATACCAAAGGACATCTTTTTTAGTGAATTACAGAGGGGTAGGAGATCTCAGGGTCGGCCTCTACTACGATACAAAGATGTGTGTAAGCGGGACATGATTGATACAGGCATTGATAATGCACATTGGGAGCAAGTCGCCGCTGAATGTGTTGCATGGAGGGCAAACATCAGAAATGGAATAAAGACAAAGGAGAAAATTGTTGCAGATAAGTCACACACCGAGCGAGTGAGACGTAAGATGGTGCATGATGGTGGAAATGACCACGTGTTCACATGCACCCACTGTGAACGAACATTTACAGCGCGAATTGGCCTTATCAGTCACATTCGCTACCGCCATAGGTAAAAGTTATTATGCTTTTTAAAGCACAAACTATCGCCTGTCAAAACGGCAAGGTACCAATGGTATGGTGTATATATATATATATATATATATATATATATATATATATATATATATATATATATATATATATATATATATATATATATATATATATATGCGTCAGTATGTGTTATGTTTATGCATATGCAGGTGAGTGTACATGTTGTCAGGCCAGTATACATGGAAACCTTTAGTCATCTCTACAACCCAGACTTCAGGCAAATAGAAACAGCCAGTGAACAGGTACACAAAATAAGATCAGAATGTTGACATGTCAGAATAATTCAAGCTTGCCAAATTTCACGTACGCATCATTTCGCTGTTCAGTATGCTCCACAGCACAGGCTGGCACGACGTGCAACCTAATGGCTGATGCACCATCCTACGCCTTACACACTTCGTGCATTTTTATTTACGTATCCCAGATAAGACATTCACTCTGCATGTGTGAGAGGTTGCACAGAGTCTGACGAATCAACTCACACGTAAGAAACACAGAAACAGTTGACGGCACTAGCTGGGCACGATTCCAACATTGGGACGTTTGGGATGTCTTCATAGACAGAGTGACGGAATGGGTATATGTGGGGGTGTGACATGCATCGGAATGAGTGTTCGTGAGTGTTGTATTGACGGAAATAGTATATGTGAGTGTAATTGTGATGGCAATAGTATACGTGTTGTAATTGTGATGTACAAGACTTTGAGTGGGTGTAATTGTGAGGAAGACCGAGAGGAAAATACCTGGATGGCTTGGCCACATGGCATGGACGAGACAGGAACACTGAGCTGATCCACGACTCTGGTGATCGAGTGAAATGGCGAATCATGACCGCCCACGCTTTCCGGCATGGCACATGATTGATTGATTGATTGAATTGTGATGTACTGGATTTGAGTGTGTGTAATTGTGATCTACAGGATTTGAGCGGGTGTAATTGTGATGTACAGGATGTGAGTGGGTGTAATTTTATGTACAGGATGTGAGTGGATGTAATTGTGATGTACAGGATTTGACTGGATGTAATTGTGATGAATAGGATGTGAGTGGATATAATAGTGATGTACAGGATTTGACTGGATGTAATTGTGATGTACAGGATGTGAGTGGATGTAATTGTGATGTACATGATTTGAGTGGATGTAATTGTGATGTGCAGGATGTGAGTGGGTGTAATTTTATGTACAGGATGTGAGTGGATGTAATTGTGATGTACATGATTTGACTGGATGTAATTGTGATGTACAGGATGTGAGTGGATGTAATTGTGATGTACATGATTTGAGTGGATGTAATTGTGATGTACAGGATTTGACTGGATGTAATTGTGATGTACAGGATGTGAGTAGATGTAATTGTGATGTACATGATTTGAGTGGATGTAATTGTGATGTACGGGATTTTAGTGGATGTAATTGTGATGTACAGAATTTGAGTGGGTGTAATTGTGATGGATGGTTGATTTCGAGTGGGTGTGGCTGTGATGTACACGATTTTAAATTGTGATATACAAGACTTTTAGTGAGTGTAAACGTGATGTAAACAGTTTTGAGTGGGTGTAATTGTGATGTAAAAGATTTTGAGTGGGTGTAACTGTGATGTACAAGATTCTGAGTGAGTGCAATTGTGATGTACAAGACTTTGTGTGGATAGGAAACTTTATAGTAAATATTAAACAGTCAACAGAGGGGAAATTGCCAAATAAATAACAAATAGACAACAAATGGGAAATTACCTTGTAAATACCAAACAGCTCCCAGAGGGGACATTCCCTACTAAATAACAAACATCCGACATAGGGGACATTGTCTAGTACAGTGGTTCGTCAACCTTTTTTGGCCCGTGCTCCCCTTCACCATATTTTCAGAACGTCATTCCCCCCCCCCCCCCTTTTCGTATTTCCTGCCTTAATACCTAAAAATCCCGCCCCGCACCTACACAGTATACGTAATAATGGAAGCTAAATTTAATAGCACATACTAAACAAGTCTAGATGTCCACATAAAACAAGATTTGTGGGTTTATTTACTTTAGAAATTGAATTTTAGAAGGGTGAGACGTACAGAACCGTAAAGTATGAAGGGAAAAACAATATCAAGTAATCGGTTCTTGTATTAACGCGATCTTGAAATAATCTTAATTCCCCCCCCCCCCCCCTGGAAACCCTAAAATTCCCCCCTAGGGGGGAGGGGGGGAATTCCCCACTGGTTGAGAACCACTGGTCTAGTAAGTACCAAACAGTCAACAGAGGGGAAATGGCCTAATAAATAACAATCACCATGAGGGGAAATTGCTTAGTAAATAACAAGCAGTCGACAGAGGGAAAATTGCCTAGTAAATAATAAACAGCCAGGAGTGGGGAAATTGTCCAGTAAATAACAAACAACCAATACAGAGAACATTGCCTAGGAATTAACAAACAGCCAATAGAGGGAAAATTGTCTTATGAATAACAAACAACCAATGGAGGGGATATTGTCTTGTAAATAATAAACAGCTAATAGAGGGGAAATCGTCCAGTGACTAAC
Organism: Cepaea nemoralis; assembly: GCA_014155875.1. Taxonomy (NCBI): domain Eukaryota; kingdom Metazoa; phylum Mollusca; class Gastropoda; order Stylommatophora; family Helicidae; genus Cepaea; species Cepaea nemoralis. The sequence goes on from JACEFZ010028178.1 coordinate 227,743, forward strand.
AAACAGCAAACAGAAGGGGAACTTTCCTAGAAAATAAAAAACATCCTAGAGGGGAAACTGCCTAGGAAATAACAAACAGCAAAGATGGGGGAAAATTGCCTAGTAAATAAACTGACAATGGAAGGGTTGGTGTTGATCGCACCGTCCTGCAAAGAACGTGCATGGACAATATTGGTGTACTGGATTACTGGAGGCTTAACCTGATTTCTGCAGGCGTTGAAAGGGATTTGCCTGGGATAAGAATTTAGCCTGTTGCCAGAAACGATCAATAAAGATAATTATAAATGCATACTCGGCTCTTCAATGTAATCGCCTAAATCCTGAGCTAAAAGGACATATTAGAGAAGCAAATTGTGTTCGCGACATTTTTGCAATCACACATCCACCTTGTGTTGGTTTATGAACGTATGATGTCCATCCCTTGATATTTCTTTCCACTACAATTTTCCCTACAATAGGTAAATGGTCTGCAGACAGCTTTCATCATCTATCATGTGCCACGCTGATAAGCGTTCGCCGTCTTTCAGAATCACCAGAGTTGTGAAACGTGTCTGTGTACTTGTCTCGATTATGCCATGAGGCCAAGCCATTCAAGTTTTAATCTCTGTGCCTTCACTTCTCTTTTTTTCCCATTACTCTTGCCAGTTGTTACTAAGTTTTCCATTTTATTTATCCTTATGATGTGCACAAAATACCTTGACAGTTTACGGCTAATTTCTTGAATCAATATCCAATTTTCATATGCTTCTTATAGAACTTGCTTATTAGTTGTTGAGTCTGTTCGTGGTATTCCTTGCACTTTCCTCACAAATCACATGTCCACTGCCATTAGATGATTCTAAGCTTGTCTGCTTACTGTCTGTGTTTAACGTCCATATAACAGTGTAAACTTTCAGACATTGCTAATGAAACTGTCTTCTTCTGGTTAATATGAATCTGTGGCAAAGGATTCACATTTCCCGGCTCACACACTGTGGGGCGCTTGTTCGATCCTGGACAAGGCTGGGGATTTAGACAAACACCTGCACACTATGAGGCGACTGCTTTGGCAAACAGCTGACAGTGGAACAAGACAAACAAAGAAACAAACAAACTCGGCGTGCACTGGCACAATACGGAGTAAGAAATAAATCATCTTGCATATTACGAATATTTACACAATGGATTTCTTGGTACAAAAGCAAACGATATCAACTATGAAATATCACATATTCTTAAACATCCAAACATCAACATGCATACAAAAGCGAAGCTCCTGACATAGATGGATAGTCCTAGAAACACCTAGACGAATAATCAGATAATATAAGATGAGATCCATAGATATGCAGGGTGAAATACTAGAAGACTGACAGTGGGGAAACTAAGAACAGGTGTAGGGATGACACCTTTTACAATCAAAATAGAACACCAACGAATTAAATAGGACGAAAATTTAGCTAGAATGAAACAAGTTAAACCAACTGGTAGAGTACATCGCTCTACAAGGCGAGAGGATGACCAATGTATAGTTCTAGTGAAAGAAACATTTTAAAACAAAATCAGATATGATATTAGCTCACGCAATGAGACACGTGAAAAATAGGGGTACATCACATTCATTTCCTCTCTGCGACGTTTCATGGCAAAGGCAGTAGGACAAAAGAAGAAAGATAAAGCGAGGATATTTGGCTGGTGGCAAATGCTGCAGGCATTCATGTCTCTAAAACAGATGTCGACCCCCTGTTCCAAACGCATTCTACGAGGGGCCTTCAAATGAAAACTTTAAAGGTGAGATAGAAATTACAATAACCATGCCGATGTTTTGTAACCTGTCAATATTGTTGTAAATGATGTCAAGAGTGTTAAGCATGAGACATCACTGTGCAGACGAACACCGTGACGTCATAAGACAGTTTAAAGATGGCCTCACCACTTTTGACATGCACTATTCCTTTTTTTAATCAGTGAAGGGTTCTTTCTTTTTTAAAATTCACCGGCGAATGACGATTCTGTATGGTGATGCATGCCTGTCAGTACAGTAAGTGTATAAGTGGAGTAGGAAATTTCAAAACGGCTTGACTTCTGTGACATACATTTCTGTCTGACGATCCGGTAGTGCACGAGTGGCTACACACGCAACCATGAGAATTTTTATCTACAGGAATCCAAGCACTTTATCGGCGCTGGAAGACTTGCATTGAACGCAGTGGTGACTACATCCGAAAATGAGACATCTTTATTTGTTTTCAGAATATATTCACCCGAATCAAATCATTTAAGGTTTTCATTTGAAATCACCCCATATTAGCAATATTTCTCGGTGTCACCGTCCTAGAACACTCAGTCCTCGTTTCTGTCGTCCTTAAATTTCCTGTGCTGCCGCTGGTCTTTCCATTTATCACGATGTTCTCCAATGCCTCTCTACTCTTTATTTGACCAAAGATCACTGTCTCTTTCATATTTAAGGACTCTATTTATTCACATTGTGGTCTATTGGACATTGGTACTATCCTCGCAATGTTATAGCCCGATCAACGCTCAACAGGTAAACAGATTGGCTTGATCTTCATCATTCAGGGGTGTTTCGATGTATGGTAAGGAAGATGCGATGAAGGCCCCCCGGGTTCATGTAAATAATGCAGAAGAACAGATAGATTATCATGGTCAACAGAGAATGCAGCAGGAGTAGGTGATCAGAAGTTCTGGACGACGGTCGTCACTCAGGGGTAAAGCAAGACAGACATATGATTGGATTGCAACGGGCACCATTAGTATTGAAACTCTTCGCTGGCTGTTGAAGATGAGGACTGAGCGCTTATGGAAGTGCCCCGAGTGCAATGGTGTCGGTTCTTGACTCAACTCAATGCGTCATACTGTGATCAAAACCAGACCATCCGCTTTACATTGCCAGGATATTTTCTGGTGCCTATGTTAGACTGAATCGACTTGGGTTCTCAGGTTGATGACACACATCCTTCTCTATGGGCATTCGAATCCAAGGCCACCGAACTAGCAGGCAAGAATACTAGCCACTGCGATATAGCGACCCCATCTCTATCTTATAGTCGCATGGAACAGTATGCTTTCGCGAGCCTCTTTCTGGCAATCGTTGTTATCTACTCTCGAGCCAAAGTATAAGCAACATTCGAATCATAAACCACAACTTCGCTAGCTCCCAAACGCTTCATAATGTCTGCTTTCACGTGTCAAACATTCACTGTAACACAGCAGAATGGACACGATTTGTCTTGTAAGTATGATCTTTCCGACACGATGACAGTGATTTATTACACGAAATCATTTTCATTATCGGAAATATAGTTTTTATTGTGTGTGGGTGGGGGGAAGGGGGGGGGGGGGGAGCTATTTTGCTCTTAAGTTCTATCTAACAACTTTCCTTTTGATGTCATGATTTCTCCCAAATATTTGAAACTGTTGGCTTGGCTACGCATTTAGTAATATCACACTTTGGAGTTATAATTTTCTGTGACCTAAGTCTTATTCACGTGTTCTTGATATTTATTCTCAGTTCTTCTTTAGTATTGTCTACTTATTGTTATATGCCAATACGGTTCGATGCAAGTGAAAGATCACCAGACTATACTCCTGAAGCGACAGAAATATTTTGCCTGGGGATGGCAATATAATAATACATGACACCTGATAAGCTAGCCACTTCAGCGAGAGAGATTCTCCTGTCAACAGCGCAAAACACGATTCCTAAAAACACGTACAAGAAGCGGAAATATATTAAATGAAACTGTCAGGATAATAGAAGAAAGGAGATAGCGAAGCAAATAGAAATTGAAACACACAAAATCTACACGGGGATCAGAAGTGCGTTCAGCGAAGACAAGCAGAAGAAGTTCATAATGAGTACTTGTAATAGAATGGAACGTCTCCATTTTCAAGAGAAAGATGAAGTCTTGTTTAAGGAAATGAGAACTTTACCATTTGAGTTCAGACCATCATTACATGCATTACATGGTAGGAGTGGAACAACTTTAACAGAAAGCAGAGCTAAACTAGATAGATGAAAGGAGTACTGTGGAAAAATGTGCGGGGGCGAGAGCAAAAGTCTGAGTGATAACGACGAAGAAACAGAACCAACATCTTTAACAGGGTCTTGGGGGAAAAGTAGTTAATCCGCCCACCTCGCGCTCTGATTGTTGTGGATTCAATTCTCGACTCTGTCATTGTGTTTACGAGTGGTTTTCACGGATGCTCCACGGGGTCATGGCTGCTTTGGTATTTTGGGCAAAGATTTTTGCAGGCCACCTTGAGGAAACAGACCGAGCCATCTGGGAGAAACATGGTGCAATGATGCCGATCATTTCCCTGTACTCCTTTACAACTGTACATCTTTATTAGAGGGAGAAAGCTCAACGATGCAGTTTGAAGACAAAGAAGACATCAGGTTGTAACGCTATACCAGCAGGACTCCACTGGAACAGGGAGGAGGGCGTGGAAGCTAGTATCTGTGACTAGCAAACACTAGCGTGACGATCTCAGTTAGAACAATTTGGCTTAAAGCATGGAAAGGAACAATCTACATCTCCCTTCTCAAGGAACAATCTACAACCCCCTTCCCAAGGAACAATCTACATCTCCCTTCCCAAAGAAAAGCAATGTAACAATGTGCACCATTAATGGAGCTAACGCACTGTTATGTCACGCCAGCAAAACCCTCCTGCAAGTCATCATCAAGAGGATTGAAAGTAAGGTAGCATATCAATTACAAGAAATATAAGTAGGATACAGGCAGGGACCATATCTTCAAAATTAGACCCATCTTCGAGAAAAACAGAGCGTCTGATGCAGATCTTCATAGTTGATTCATAGATACCAATAGGAACACCGACTGTGTTTAACGTTTGAATTATGGAGCATCATGAGAGATGTATGGGTTTCTCAACAAATGTGAATAATTCATTGCATTTGAAACAGTCCTGATGCGGTTGGAACCCAAGACCATCGCTACAGCAGGCGAGAGTGTAGCCACTATGCCACCTCGGCACCTATTGAGATTAAACAGTAATGAGAGTGTATGGTTTTACATCAGCAAACATGGTGATGTAGAATCTTTGCAAACATTCATGTTTTTCTGTGTTAAAATATGCAAGTAAGTTGTGGAATATTTCGCTAACTAAAGAAGACAATTTGGACTTTTGAGCTTAAATCTTGCACACATATTATTAGAATAAGTGCACAATGTTCCTTCAATCAATCTGATCTGCCTGAACCATTTATGGTTTGTGGCCACTAACTGTGTCCAGGGCTTCGTGCAGGGTGTGTTCCGTGTCTGCAAGCCATTCGGAGATACTATTTGTCTGCAGCACCTTGAGTCTGTCTGCAATCGTAGGCAAGGCTAGGATGCATCGCATACACACCATTGGCAGTGAACCATGTGCATTTCAATATCATCCACAAAGCTTCATTCTGTATGCGCTCTATTTCACCAGCATACTCTTTGACACTGTGATCATTAATTCATTGGCACCTATCCGTCTTGACAGACGATAGTTTGGTGATCAGTCACAATCCATACTCAGTTACCGAGAGAATTGGATGGTGATATTTCATCAGTTGCTCAATGTTTCACTATTTTCATTCTGTTCCACGTATCACAACACCGTGATAATGTAAGCTTTTAATTGTCTTTTTTTTTCGTTCTCTCGCTTTGAACCCGAGTGTAGATATCCTACTACAAGTGGTGAGTGTACTATTTTTAAGTTAGGTTGTTGCCTGCTTGTCTAATATTGAATATGAAACATAATTAACGTGAGAGAATACATGTACTTTAGAATATCAGCATGCGAGTTGAGATGTGAAAGATGCATCATGATATTTGAGAAAGTTCTGAAGAACATGTTCATTAATGATAATGTTCATGATAGTGATGATGCTTACATTAATATGTGTGATAGCGTTTATGTGCATCATTACACGTATCAATCCACTATGAGAGAACCGTTACCTGTGTCTGCCAGATTAAGAAGAACGATTCATGAAAGTGCCTTTCATCTGCAGTCACCTTTCGCATATTTATATAAGAGGCTCGATTGTTGAGGGAACATTGTGATAATTATTGCGATTGTGAACTTGTGGTGGCGCGAGCCGGGGTCCTGTGTTACCTGTCATTACTGCCAGCTGGAGCTGAGGTGGCGCAGCAGTTAGACTCTCACCTCCTGCAGCATAAATCTTGGGTTCAATCCGCATCGGGCTGTTTCAAATGTCAAAATCCAACTCGGGCTCCAAGGTCGATCAAGTCGAGAAATTAGTACCAGGACGTGTCTTGGAAAGTAAAAGTGGCCGCCGTGACACCGAGCGCATAACACACTTTCGTCTATACCAGGGGTCACCAAACTTTTCACAGCGGGCCGGATAACTGACAACATGACGAGAGCGGGCCGCATACTCTTTCTGTACAATACTTGCGCCGGTCTCCGTGGCGAAGGTCTTACGGACGCTGTTAATAATCCTGTACATCCGCGTTCGAAACACAGCTGCGCGCGATTTGGCAGCAGACCGCGTTGCGCTAGTTTTTTTTTTTTTACGCTAAGGTATAGGTGCCGGTCGTTCAGAAAGCAATGACAAACTACTGAACGTAAACTTGCCAAGATATCAACAAAAGGCAAACAAAATGCTGATGTTGACTGCAAACGTCCTGTAAAGGATATGCAACTAACTTTAACAATACTTGCAAGCCAGAACGAAAGCTCTAGGACAAAAAAACGAAAACTAAGTTAATCATGGGTAAGTGGCGTGCAATGTACACACACACACACACACACACACACACACACACACACACACACACACACACCCACCCACCCACACACACACACACCCACCCACCCACACACACACACACACACACACACACACATACAAAAGACAACCAACATATTTATTTACTTTTAAAAAAAAAAGCTTTTAAAGAAGGCGACGTTAGCAAAAAGATAGTTACATCAGACCTAGTGTACACATATCCGAATCTCACAAACTAAGCAGCAAAAAGTGTTAGTGAGATTTGTGAAACTGATATTAGGCTTTGAAGATATCATCAATGATTGGTTTGGAATTGCTGCATCGAATCAAGAGAATTGCTTTCAAATGTTTATCAGTCAATCTCAATTGATGTGTTGACTTCACATACTTCATTTTTGAAAATGTTTGCTCACAGACTTGTTCCAAACCCTGATACCATACCAGCGGCAAATTTCTTCGGTTTCGGAAACTCAACATCAGGTAGGCAGCGGTAAAATTCAACACGTTTTCCTTCTCTGTGCTTCTCTTTCAACAAGTCATTTGCTTGCACATCAGTGAGCTCAAACAGTAGTTCAACTGGCACATCATCAAGGTTACAATCAAACGGATCCTTGAACAGAAGAATACCACTGTCAATTCTGTCAAGATCTGAAAATCTCTCGTAAAAAAGTTTCTTCAAGTCACGAATAATTTTTTTTCCCCGATAATCGAAGTTGGCATCTTCGGAGATTGTAGAGCAAAACCTTTTGAAACAGTGAAAATGGGAATATTTTACTCCTTCCAGTTGTGTTTCACACAATGAGAGATTTTTCCGAAATCCCTTGATGATCCTCTAGAGATCACAGACTAGGTTATCCGATCCCTGAAATTTCAAATTCAATTCATTCATGTGGGATGTGATGTCGACCAAAACCGACAACATTGTCAGCCAAATATGATATGATGCTGTGGATCAGCACTATCTTTTTCAGTGAGGAAAACATCCGTTTAGTTTCGGAGCTTGTAAAAACGAAACACGACTTTACCGCAGCTGAGCCGCTTCACTGATGTGTGATAAGGCAAGTCAAAGAATTCAGAATCAATTTCTTCAAGAAAAGCCTGGACCTGATGGTGATTGAGTGCATGTCCCTGAATGAAGTTCACAGCAGAAACGACTGGTTTCAGTACACAATAAATATCTAAGTCTTTCCCACAGAGATCTTGCAGATGTTTGATGCAGTGTATGAACATAGCGCCCGGAATTCGCAAATCTTCCAGCTGAGTCCTGATCTACCCAATCAGACCCTTCCTCATGCCAGTCATATTATTTCCTCCATCAACTGTAACACCTCGAGGCTGATTCCACTGAAGGTGAAAAACTTGTAAAACTGTTTGCTCTTCCATGAAAATGTCTTTTCCAGTTGTTGTTCCATGCATGCTGCAAACGGATGCCAACTCTTCTGTTATCTGAAAGTCCAAATTGACACCACGAATGAACACGAGAAGTTGTGACGGACTCGAGAGATCAGTAGACCCATCCAGCGCCAGAAAATACCACAAGTTTCTATTTTTCTCGCGTATCTGCAGCACTATGTTCTCTCCAAGTTTTTCTGTTCTCGCACAACTGAACTTGCCGAAAGGCTGATAGTTCCAAACAAATCGGCTTTCTCAGGACACAAGTCATTTGTTGCTTCCATTATACACTCTTTGATAAAGTTGCCATCAGTAAACGGTTTTCTTCGTTCTGCCATCTTATGCACGATTGTGTAACTTGTACGAGTGACAGATTCATTTTCCGCAAACTTTCTCGTGAAGTGATGTCGTTGTGTTTCTAAACCAAGTTTCGTGGACTCATGTTTCTCAGAGCGTAACTTTCCAGAAATATTTGAATATGTTGATAGATGTTTCGTTTTTTATTGACGCCGAAGATTGTACTCTTTCAAAACGGCAACACTTTCGCTGCATATTACGCAATTGGTTTTACTTGTCCTTTGTTTCCACAAAGAAGTACTTTAATCCCAATTCTTTATTGAAAACGCGACACTCGGGGTTCACTTTTTGTTTCTTAGTAGCAGTAATTAAGGGTGAAGTACACGGGGTCTGAAAATAAAAAAGACATTGGATTCGAAACATAATTAAAATCCTATTGAAATACAAGAAAAGCACAGGACTAGGAATCACTATTGAAACTTTGGCTCAACAAAGGTACACATACAGTTTATAGGTACCTTTGGTAATAGAATACATCTCATAATAAGGTTTGTAAAATATATAAATAGGGCCGGCCTAAATAAACAGCATAGAGCAGAGTTTTTCAACCGGGGTCCCGCGAGTGGCAGCCAGGGGTTCCGCCGAAAAAGACCGGAAACGCCAAAATGCAACATTTCTGCCCATCTGGTTTATTACATAAAGTAGGACAGACACTTTGATCATCGCACAGTTTCTTGAGCAACGTAAACATTTGCGTAAGGATCTGCTCCAGCAGAAAGGTTGACAATCACAGGCCTAGAGACCAGCTCGGTTAACACCTTGAGCAGGGAATTATTCTGAGCTAGGGATACAAATAAAATGTTTGCATATCCTTTACAGGACATCGCTGTCAACATCAGCATCTTTCAGCTGATTGTTGATTTCTTGGCAAGATTACGCTCAGTAGTTTGCCATTGCTTTCTGAGCAACCGGCTCACATACGCCGTAGGTTACCGACGCGGTTAGAATCGCTACCGATTCTCGCCGTCGTCACGTTACTCACGAGAGTATACGGGATTACGGAGAAAGTCGCTAACTCCTAGGCCAGGGAGCCGGCGAGCTGGTGATAATATTTTCCTATTAACACGAATCTTCTATGCTATTTTCATGCCTATATTTGCTACTTTACTGCCTCTATTCACACTCGCAGTTCACTTACCTATCACTGTCAAACAAAGAAATCCTTGTTACAAACCTATAAATTGGATGACTGGCAAAAGAATTAAATATTTCTGGGGCATCGGACCTTTGTTGACAGCCGGACGTATCTGTTATACGGAAAGATGCGTGCTTGTGTGTGTGTGTGTGTGTGTGGTCATGGAAACCATGGTAACGTCAGAGCGTAGGTAGCACTACCACGAGCCGGGAAGGACTTGAGATTGCGCGAAATAAGGAAACATTACAATAAACAAGAAAATCTAGATACAATAATTTATATCTGAAAAAGTAAATTTAAGACACATAGCAGCCATGAGGTCTCCACACGTGTGAAGATCTCCTATTATTCTAAACATAATATTTACATTTAAATTGTACACAACGTTTCGTGTTCCATAGGTAATATCAAGCAAGTTCGAATACCGTCGGCGGGCCGGATGAAATGACGGCCGGATCCGGCCCGCGGGCCGTATTTTGGTGACCTCTGATCTATACACATATAGGTCTACCAGCATATGCAAACTGTGCATTATGCGTGTAAAAGAGACATTTTACTGTCTCCCAGTTGAGACCATGGGATTGTATTTTTTGAGAGGAAACATTAGCTGTCATCCTAACAACTCAGATTTCATGAAACACAAAACACTTAGAAATACAGCCAGTAATCAGGAGTTGTTTCTGTAGAAATACGGAATTTGTAATTGACAGGTAACATAGAGCATGTGAAGACGACAGGAAATTACATAACAGCTGATTTAAAAACATGCATTATGGAGACACGAAGTATTTATTGTTTGATGTGATTACGTGGCGTTTGATGCAAATAGACATGTAAAGTGGCTTCAAGAGGAGTACAGAGAGCGGGATATTAACAGCTTTACGTTGTTAATCAAAGGGTTTTCAACAAGCGGAAATCCATTAGGTATGGATGGGTTTGTTAAAATTTAGACTGGCGGCCTTGAAGATGAGTAGGCGAGTGAGAGCGAGAGAGATAGAGAAAATGAGATATAGAGATAAAGAGATAAGAGATACATTGAAAGAGCGAAACATATGAACACGCAGAGACATCGACAGATGTGTGGTCAGTGTACTGTGTCCATCTCCGTGCAGGTATGAACACGCAGAGACATCGACAGATGTGTGGTCAGTGTACTGTGTCCATCTCCGTGCAGGTATGAACACGCAGAGACGTCGACAGATGTGTGGTCAGGGTACTGTGTCCATCTCCGTGCAGGTATGAACACGCAGAGACGTCGACAGATGTGTGGTCAGTGTACTGTGTCCATCTCCGTGCAGGTATGAACACGCAGAGACATCGACAGATTTGTGGTCAGGGTACTGTGTCCATCTCCGTGCAGGTATGACCACGCAGAGACGTCGACAGATTTGTGGTCAGGGTACTGTGTCCATCTCCGTGCAGGTATGAACACGCAGAGACGTCGACAGATGTGTGGTCAGGGTACTGTGTCCATCTACGTGCAGGTATGAACACGCAGAGACATCGACAGATGTGTGGTCAGTGTACTGTGTCCATCTCCGTGCAGGTATGAACACGCAGAGACATCGACAGATGTGTGTTCAGGGTACTGTGTCCATCTCCGTGCAGGTATGAACACGCAGAGACATCGACAGATTTGTGGTCAGGGTACTGTGTCCATCTCCGTGCAGTTATGAACACGCAGAGACATCGACAGATGTGTGGTCAGGGTACTGTGTCCATCTCCGTGCAGGTATGAACACGCAGAGACATCGACAGATGTGTGGTCAGGGTACTGTGTCCATCTACGTGCAGGTATGAACACGCAGAGACATAGACAGATGTGTGGTCAGTGTACTGTGTCCATCTCCGTGCAGGTATGAACACGCAGAGACATCGACAGATGTGTGTTCAGGGTACTGTGTCCATCTCCGTGCAGGTATGAACACGCAGAGACATCGACAGATTTGTGGTCAGGGTACTGTGTCCATCTCCGTGCAGGTATGAACACGCAGAGACATCGACAGATGTGTGGTCAGGGTACTGTGTCCATCTCCGTGCAGGTATGAACACGCAGAGACATCGACAGATGTGTGGTCAGGGTACTGTGTCCATCTCCTTGCAGGTACTCCATCTCACTACTTTAGACATGAAGGGCACGTGTGATACCATCAGATACCAGAAGCTCTTGGTAAACTTACCTACCTCATACTGGGATCTGACCCGGTACCTTTTGAATCTTAGGCGGGCACCGTAACCTCTCAGCCACGCCATCCCGTGATTTTCACAATGAAAACAACAGATATAATGTTCTGTTCTAATTTGAGGTAAAATAGTACACTAGTGGGAACCAGGATACATGAAGCTCATACACGGGCACTTTCCCGCTGTGCATTTTTCACCTCGACACCGCAAGGTACAAGAGGAACCAGCAGGGATGAAATGAGTGAAATAGTGTTATTTTTCTACATTCACAATCTTTAATGGTTTTGGTCAAGCTGAGGTTCAATGTTATCTTTTCCACATCTAGACTCCTTGAAACACCACTGATTTTGCTTGTTTCTAGTGTCCTATTTGGCATTTGTTTTCTTGAAACATGAATGCAACTTAATGACCGATGGATCAATTTGCGATCCCGTTTACCATATTGGGAAGCGTCTTTGCTGATGTTAACCAGCGTAAAGGAGAATCCACTTACATGCAGATGGTAAATCATCGACGCAAGCCACACAGGAAACCAGCTTGCTGGAAGAGTTGCTAAAACGTATGGAAATATGATCTTGTGGCATACATAACTGAATGATCATCTTCTATAATCTCATGCTATTGCAGGGATCGGTCGTCGTGGGGTGCCCGGAGAGTAGTAAGGAAGGGTGGTTTGGTACCCCCATTGAGGCATAAAATACCTCATATACTAAGAATAAAGAAGGAGGACTATGAGGACCTATGAGGACCCGCATTGTTTAGTAAGCTCAAAGAAGGGTAGGAGGGAACATAATTTATAAATAATCGATTGGTGTGCGCCGGCTGATACGGGTTGATGTATTTGTATCTTTGGTAAGATCGGTGAACATTTGTGAGCAAAAAGTCGATATTGCCGGCAGGTGTATATTAGTGTCGGGGTCGAGGGAGGTCGCTGGTGCATCTGTTGTTTTTAATTACGGGCGGTGTCGGAATAAAATAATAAGAGCAGAGAAAGATGTGTAGGGTGGGTTGGTAAGTGGTGAAAGACGGGGTGGGTGTGCGTAGTTGGTCATAGTGGGATATCACCAATGTGTAACAGGGGTTCTAGTTACTGCCATTGCGCTTGACAGGTTCGAATCTCAAGGTGTGGTTGAGGTAGTGTGGTGGTCGAGTTGTAACGGAGTTAGGTGGTAGCATTGGTGGTTCGAATCACGCTGCTGGTCGATAACGATGTCCGCCCTAGACGGGTACTTTTTAAATGGCTACCAAGGGATGGTGAGGGCTGGTGAGGGATGCCGCTGCCTCCCTCGCCCTCGTGTTGGGTTGTGGTCTGGGTCCTTCCAAGCTTTGTGTTTTCCTAGATCGATATTTTTGATTGTCTGTGGGTTAAAAATGAATGTAAATACCAGTTGTTGATATTAATCGGGGTATGTGTAACAAAGCACAGGTCGCCTGATACAGTACTCTGTATTGTTCATACTCCCAGTCATCCTAACTGTGGCGCCAGGGGTCTATGCCTCATGGCTCGTGGTGGGGTCTATGCCTCCCTCGTGTTGGGTTGTGATCTGGGTTCTTCCACGCTTCGTGTTTTTCCTAGATCGATATTTTTTTTTGGATTGTCTGTGGGTTAAAAAAGAATTTAAATGGCCGGTAAATTATGCAAGGTAGTTGGCTGATATTAATCGGAGTATGTGTAACAAAGGAAAAGATCAATTGAACTAGGTGGGTAGGCTCAGTAAAGATGAGTTCGATAACGGCGGCGGCATCGTTCCTAATTGTTTCACAAGCTGTGACCAGCTGTATAACCCTTCCTTGTCTTCACATTTGTATGGTAACACTGTCGCATTGGAGATGCGCGTGATAAAGCTGTCAGCCATGGTAAAGAAGAAAAAAAAATTATTATCTTCCCGTTTGTATAGACGTACACAAGCTAGTTGGTACCATAGGCCCCTCATATGGAGGTGATAAGTTCGAAGCTCGATTCTTTATCGTTGGTAAGTGTATGGGGTGCGTAGAGGGGCATAGGGAATGTGGTGGGATATCACCAGTGTGTAACAGGGGTGTCTAGTTGTTGTCAATGCGCTTGATAGGTTCGAGTCCTTCTGTGTGGTGGAGTAGTGTAGTAGTAGTAGTCAAGGGTTAACGGGGATAGGTGGTGTTGTAGGCATCGTTTGAGAGTCGAAACACGCGCCTGGTTGATAAGGGTGTCCACCCTAGGCGGCTCTTTTTAAGTGTATTCTAAGCCGTAAATGTATAACAACGGTGTCTAGTTGCTGCCATAGCGCTTGTCAGGTTCGAAACCTGCTGTGTGGTGGTGTAGTGTGGCAGTGGGCGAGTATGTAACGCAGCTAGGTGGTATCATTGGCGGTTCAAATCACGCCCCTGGTCGCTAACTATACCCAACATAGGCGCCAGAGAAGCGAATCCCGCTATGTGGGGAATCTGTTAAAGTAACATTGGTGTCACGTGTTTCGTATCTTTGTTAAAGGTTGGTTTACAACAGCTGTGACCAAAAAGTCAGTATTATCCGCATGTGTATAGTAAAATAAATAATGTGTATTGGGAATTAGGTGTGCTGGCGACAGTTGGTACTATTAATTATATCACCATTATATGTTAACAAAGGAGAACTCAGGTGAATCGTGTGTCGACCAATGCGGGAGAGATTGCCTGCCTCGCAATTTACTCTGTAATGCCAATAGCTTCAGTTTTCCTATTGCAGTTATTAGTGAGCTGTAGAAACCTGTAGTGGTTTATGCACTATCGTCACACAGTATAAAGGAAAACTTTAAAAAGTCAAGATGGCGGCTAGTACTAGTAGTGGTAGGTATGGCTTAGTGATATTCGTTGTTAAGGGGTGGGTGAGTGGCGGCGTGGGTAGATAAAAGCTTCCGAGCCACTTTCATCATGCAGAGTCAGCTCGTTAAAGGAAATTCTTGAAGAAAAAAAAATAAAAAATAAATAAAAGTAAAGAGGACCCTCCATGTCGTTGTGGGTGTCGGACTTGAACCAGATCGAACCTGATGGTGGCGTAAGGCCATAACAATTAAACAACATGACTGCCAGCTGTTCTATAATTACGGCAAAACTATGTGCAGACATCCATCCTTTGAGATGAGTCTGATTGAGGCTTCCGTCGGCAGCTTGACTTGTGAAGCAAACAAACGGATGTGTGGCTTACAACCAATCAGGGTGTTGGTCTTAGAATTGATCCACATTTTATGTTAGACAATCACTGATTGGCTGGCAACTATACTGTGGGCGGGGCTTACTTTATGTAATATATAACCAACTCACCAGCTCTCACTCACCTTGCGCTTTACACAAGAACGACGAACGACCGAGTCTTCAATTGTGTGGTTATTCAACTGCTATTTGCCTTCAAGCCTAGAAAGTTTGCCAGACAACCTGTTTGTCTTAGTATCCACGGACTATCAACTATATACGGACATACCGATTTAGTGGAGGTGTCTCCCAGTTTTTGGCTATTCACAACTGACTTGTAAGAATTCTCAACCAGTTTCTTACCCAGACGCATCCCAAGTGTAAGCATCAGCATTATTCTGCCTTAGTTTACAACGGCATCTGCAAAGATTTCATCACCGGTTGAAACAGAGACTGGTACAACTTGTTCGGGTTTGATACCGCATACTAAACTAGTGAACATTACATCTTGTTGTTTGGATATTTGGTATCCTAAACTAGTCAACGTCAAGTTATCTACCATTAGTGCAAGTTATAAACTAATTATATTCAACATCATATACAGAGGCTCGGTGTGAACAGGTTTCAAGTCTAGTGTTGATTATCTCACTATCAACTCGCTAGTGAACGTACTTAAAAAGATGTCTACTAGGCAAACATCTAAGAACCACTTATGTGCAACTTGGTACTGTGACTGGTCCGAATATGGCGACGAAGATTACTTGCATCAGTGAAACCTTTCCCACAAGTTGCACATAAGTGGTTCTTAGATGTTTTCCTAGTAGACATCTTTTTAAGTACGTTCACTAGCGAGTTGATAGTGAGATAATCAACACTAGACTTGAAACCTGTTCACACCGAGCCTCTGTATATGATGTTGAATATAATTAGTTTATAACTTGCACTAATGGTAGATAACTTGACGTTGACTAGTTTAGGATACCAAATATCCAAACAACAAGATGTAATGTTCACTAGTTTAGTATGCGGTATCAAACCCGAACAAGTTGTACCAGTCTCTGTTTCAACCGGTGATGAAATCTTTGCAGATGCCGTTGTAAACTAAGGCAGAATAATGCTGATGCTTACACTTGGGATGCGTCTGGGTAAGAAACTGGTTGAGAATTCTTACAAGTCAGTTGTGAATAGCCAAAAACTGGGAGACAGCTCCACTAAATCGGTATGTCCGTATATAGTTGATAGTCCGTGGATACTAAGACAAACAGGTGTCTGGCAAACTTTCTAGGCTTGAAGGCAAATAGCAGTTGAATAACCACACAATTGAAGACTCGGTCGTTCGTCGTTCTTGTGTAAAGCGCAAGGTGAGTGAGAGCTGGTGAGTTGGTTATATATTACATAAAGTAAGCCCCGCCCACAGTATAGTTGCCAGCCAATCAGTGATTGTCTAACATAAAATGTGGATCAATTCTAAGACCAACACCCTGATTGGTTGTAAGCCACACATCCGTTTGTTTGCTTCACAAGTCAAGCTGCCGCCGGAAGCCTCAATCAGACTCATCTCAAAGGATGGATGTCTGCACATAGTTTTGCCGTAATATAGAACAGCTGGCAGTCATGTTGTTTAATTGTTATGGCCTTACGCCACCATCAGGTTCGATCTGGTTCAAGTCCGACACCCACAACGACATGGAGGGTCCTCTTTACTTTTTTATTTTTTATTTTTTTTTCTTCAAGAATTTCCTTTAACGAGCTGACTCTGCATGATGAAAGTGGCTCGGAAGCTTTTATCTACCCACGCCGCCACTCACCCACCCCTTAACAACGAATATCACTAAGCCATACCTACCACTACTAGTACTAGCCGCCATCTTGACTTTTTAAAGTTTTCCTTTATACTGTGTGACGATAGTGCATAAACCACTACAGGTTTCTACAGCTCACTAATAACTGCAATAGGAAAACTGAAGCTATTGGCATTACAGAGTAAATTGCGAGGCAGGCAATCTCTCCCTCATTGGTCGACACACGATTCACCTGAGTTCTCTTTTGTTAACATATAATGGTGATATAATTAATAGTACCAACTGTCGCCAGCACACCTAATTCCCATACACATTATTTATTTTACTATACACATGCGGATAATACTGACTTTTTGGTCACAGCTGTTGTAAACCAACCTTTAACAAAGATACGAAACACGTGACACCAATGTTACTTTAACAGATTCCCCACATAGCGGGATTCGCTTCTCTGGCGCCTATGTTGGGTATAGTTAGCGACCAGGGGCGTGATTTGAACCGCAATGATACCACCTAGCTGCGTTACATACTCGCCCACTGCCACACTACACCACCACACAGCAGGTTTCGAACCTGACAAGCGCTATGGCAGCAACTAGACACCGTTGTTATACATTTACGGCTTAGAATACACTTAAAAAGAGCCCGCCTAGGGTGGACACCCTTATCAACCAGGCGCGTGTTTCGACTCTCAAACGATGCCTACAACACCACCTATCCCCGTTAACCCTTGACTACTACTACTACACTACTCCACCACACAGAAGGACTCGAACCTATCAAGCGCATTGACAACAACTAGACACCCCTGTTACACACTGGTGATATCCCACCACATTCCCTATGCCCCTCTACGCACCCCATACACTTACCAACGATAAAGAATCGAGCTTCGAACTTATCACTCCATATGAGGGGGCCTATGGTACCAACTAGCTTGTGTACGTCTATACAAACGGGAAGAAAATAATTTTTCTTCTTCTTTACCCATGGCTGACAGCTTTATCACGCGCATCTCCATGCGACAGTGTTACCATACAAATGTGAAGACAAGGAAGGGTTATACAGCTGGTCACAGCTTGTGAAACAATTAGGAACGAGCCGCCCGCCGTTATCGAACTCATCTTTACTGAGCCTACCCACCTAGTTCAATTGATCTTTTCTTTGTTACACATACTCCGATTAATATCACCAACTACCTTGCATAATTTACCGGCCATTCAAATTCTTTTTTAACCCACAGACAATCCACAAAAAAAATATCGATCTAGGAAAAACACGAAGCGTGGAAGAACCCAGGTCACAACCCAACACGAGGGAGGCATAGACCCCACCACGAGCCATGAGGCATAGACCCCTGGCGCCACAGTTAGGATGACTGGGAGTATGAACAATACAGAGTACTGATCGGCGCCCTGTGTTTTGTTACACATCCCGGGATTATATAAAACAAAAGGGGGCAATATCGATCTAGGAAAACACAAAGCTTAGAAGGACCCAGACCATAACCCAACACGAGGGCGAGGGAGGCAGCGGCATCTCTCACCAGCCCTCACCATCCCTTAGTAGCCATTTAAAAAGTACCCGTCTAGGGCGGACATCGTTATCGACCAGCAGCGTGATTCGAACCACCAATGCTACCACCTAGCTCCGTTACAACTCGACCACCACCACACTACCTCAACCACACCTTGAGATTCGAACCTGTCAAGCGCAATGTCAGTAACTAGAACCCCTGTTACACATTGGTGATATCCCACTATGGCCAACTACGCACACCCACCCCGTCTTTCACCACTTACCAACCCACCCTACACATCTTTCTCTGTTCTTATTATTTTATTCCGACACCGCCCGTAATTAAAAACAACAGATGACACCAGCGACCTCCTCGACCCCGACACTAATATACACCTGCCGGCAATATCGACTTTTTGCTCACAGATGTTCACCGATCTTACCAAAGATACAAATACATCAACCCGTATCAGCCGGCGCATACCAATCGATTATGTATAAATTATGTTCCCTCCTACCCTTCTTTGAGCTTACTAAACAATGCGGGTCCTCATAGGTCCTCATAGTCCTCCTTCTTTATTCTTAGTATATGAGGTATTGTATGCCTCAATGGGGGTACCAAACCACCCTTCCTTACTACTCCGGAGTGAGCTCGGCCGTATTGATTTACATGCAAATAAGACGTTGGAAAATAAATAGAAACCAGGCCGCAAAGAGAATCTGGAACATTTATAACGTGGGAGGATTGGGTGAAGTAAACACGTGTGACCACGAAAGACTAACAGACAAACGATCTTTATCATTAACATAATCCACATTGGTGTAATCTTATCAATACAGAATTAGCAGCAGCAGCAGTAGCAGAAGAAGAAGAAGAAGAAGAAGAAGAAGAAGAAGAAGAAGAAGAAGAAGAAGAAGAAGAAGAAGAAGAAGAAGAAGAAGAAGAAGAAGAAGAAGAAGAAGAACAACAACAACAACAACAACAACAACAACAACAACAACAACAACAACAACACCAACGACAACGAAAACAACAACAACAACAACACCAACGACAACGAAAACAACAACAACAGACAACGAAAACAACAACAACAATAACAATAATAACAAACAATAACACAAGAAACAACCAGAATCACAAGAAAAGGAACACAAAGTAAAAGAAAACGAGTAAGAATGAATATAAATATTTGGGCACTTGCGACAGAATTCTGTTGAATGCAACAATATTATATACAGCAACTGTTAATAAAACTACCAGAAGTCAAGAACGCAAATAGGCATGTAGCAAGCCAGATTAAATAAATCAATGAACAAGACATTAAGGCTGAAACCCCAAACCTCACAGCAACAATAACCTTTATCTGGTGAATTGCTTCCGTCTGCTGCAAGCGGCGTTATGACTGATCTAGTTCTGATGAACTAGATTAGGTGCAGGTGTGGCAGATGATATTGGTTTGTCTGAGCGTCTTGTGCAGAATCCATGTTTCCGTGATGTGGGTGTAAATATTAAAATAGCATAGTGCGTTTATCTCTGCTTTCATCCGTTGTTGCATGATAATAAACATTTACTGTGACAAACTAAACATTGAAACTTTGAATTTCGAAGATAAAAGACATAAAGGTTGCCATATTTATAGATGGCAATACGGGAAACCGGCAATTTTAGAATACAAGCTGTTGACGTATTGATAGTCTGTGTTGGTGTTTTTATTGCAAAGGTAACATTTCTGTTCTCATGATCAAATATCTGATTACATGATCTGTGAATCTTTTTGCTATTATTCTTATTTATAAAATCTTTCCCTAAGTCAGATCTTAGTCTATATGACTGAGCTATCATATGTCAGTAGACGGTACTACATGCTTTCTGTTAGCGCCGAATGTTGGGCGGCGCTCACCAAACCCGGCACCCCACATTGTGTCAATGGCTCCGGACGTGGGAGCGCAATGTGAAAAAAAGGAGGGGGTGAGGGTGATTGTACAAGCCGTATCCTAATGCAAGGAAACGTTACCTAAAGATTAAGTGTCATGTCAGGGCAAAGCAGGCCCTAAGCCTTGGTCTACAACTGGTCTAGAATGGAAGCCCCGACAGGTGGACGGATAGAGCATTGATCCGTCAGATTCTGTAGCTGGCCTTGTTCCAGATGTATTTTTTGATATTTTTCCTCTAGAGTAAATTGGGCTAGCAGAGAAATGGATCATGCTGCATGGACAACACATTGTCTCTAAATTCCGCCCAAACTGCGTGCTATGGAGAAAAGTAACTCCATTTTACGAACTATGGTCTGTCAATGCGGCAAGGTACCAATCAAACCTTTATCTCAGGGCTTGCTGGAGTGTTGGGAAACCAGCAGGCGGACACAAGCTGGATCTGCACAACTGGTTGGGGTATGGATGTACGATAAGGCATACGTGGTCAGGGCCCTTTGAAATCATATACGTGGATAAGTTAATAAGTCAGTCACAAATGGCTGTGGAAAAATAACTAAATATGATAACACCTTGAAACCAGTTTATTTTTATACATACATTGTCCCCTTATTTCTCAACATAATTTCCACCAACTTTGAGGCACTTATCCCATCGTTTTATCAGTCCTCCCAAACCAGCTGCATATAACTGCGTGCTCAGATTTCTAAACCACGTTTTTACATCACATTCAACTTCGGTGTCACTCGCGAAATGTTTCCCGCCAAGGTAGGTTTTCAGCGGACTTAGCCCCTAGCGATTTCCCGTAAAGCGGTGCATAGCTGGGTAGAAAAAGTTACGAAGGCGAGTCAATAAGAAAGTCACACAGTTCTGTGGGATAGCAAGTAAATGAAAAAAAGCCCCAACACAGAGTCATGCTCTACCACGTATCATTGTAACGAAGAAGAATATTCCATATTTATATATTTTGTCTTTGTCCCCTCTGCTTCTCAAAGACAGACAGACAGACAGACAGACAGACAGACAGACAGACAGACAGACAGACAGACAGACAGACAGACAGACAGACAGACAGACAGACAGACAGACAGACAGACAGACAGACAGACAGACAGACAGACAGACAGACAGACAGACAGACAGACAGACAGACAGACAGACAGACAGACAGACAGACAGACAGACAGACAGACAGACAGACAGACAGACAGACAGACAGACAGACAGACAGACAGACAGACAGACAGACAGACAGACAGACAGACAGACAGACAGACAGACAGACAGACAGACAGACAGACAGACAGACAGACAGACAGACAGACAGACAGACAGACAGACAGACAGACAGACAGACAGACAGACAGACAGACAGACAGACAGACAGACAGACAGACAGACAGACAGACAGACAGACAGACAGACAGACAGACAGACAGGACAGACAGACAGACAGACAGACAGACAGACAGACAGACAGACAGACAGACAGACAGACAGACAGACAGACAGACAGACAGACAGACAGACAGACAGACAGACAGACAGACAGACAGACAGACAGACAGACAGACAGACAGACAGACAGACAGACAGACAGACAGACAGACAGACAGACAGACAGACAGACAGACAGACAGACAGACAGACAGACAGACAGACAGACAGACAGACAGACAGACAGACAGACAGACAGACAGACAGACAGACAGACAGACAGACAGACAGACAGACAGACAGACAGACAGACAGACAGACAGACAGACAGACAGACAGACAGACAGACAGACAGACAGACAGACAGACAGACAGACAGACAGACAGACAGACAGACAGACAGACAGACAGACAGACAGACAGACAGACAGACAGACAGACAGACAGACAGACAGACAGACAGACAGACAGACAGACAGACAGACAGACAGACAGACAGACAGAAACATGGCTCTTATCTCATGGGCGACGAAAATGAAGCAGTGGCTATTGGCTGAGTCGGCTTATACAGCAAGCAACCACCGTCTTTATATTCTGCTTATTTTGCCAATGTGTAGTCAATGTGGTGTTATGTTGTTTATATGTTGTGTATTTGTGTTGTAGTTAGATTATGAAGGCTTGTCGTTGCAACATGCCCCTTGCCGTAATTATACTCTGTAAAGTTACTTTGCACTTCGTATTGCAATATTGCTTAAATGTCCACGGCTTCACCACAGCTCTAACCCATTTCATGACTATTGTATCCCAGTGTCAAAGGATGCCCAATATAATTACAGAAACACTGGCAGGGCAGACTGATCTTTGATTATCTTCATTTGTAAGCCCACACAAAGACGCTGACTCCATGACACACAAGTGTAACCGAATTCGTCTCTGCGTCTGTGAATAGACGCTGTGGTGCTTGTTGATTGGCAGCTGTTTCTATTTTTAGAAAGAACACGACTTGGATTGTCCAGACCGTTCCCACTTAAGCCGTCTTTCTAAATGTATTTCTACGAATATCATAAGCCAGATGTCCTGTTTCTGCTGTCTTCTTTCTATCAACAGCCATATGTTCTGTTTCTGCTTTCTTCTTTAAGTGAGTGAGTGGCATCTTGAAGTCTTCACAGACGAAAGTATATGGATTGAAATTTGGCCAAACTTAAATCTCACAATGCCTGGGCATGGATGCAGAGAACATGTGTTGCCCATGCAGCATGTTACCTCTCTCGGCCATGCCTTGGTTACTCCAGAGGAAAGGATAACCAGTACGTCTGGAACAAGGTAGGCTGCAGATGCTGGCGGCTCAGCATCAAACCTCCAAGAGCAGGAGGTGAATGGTGGCCAGAACATCCGTGGGACTTGACTTAGAGGCTTTCAGCCGCATCCCACAGCTGAAGTCTTTAGTATATCACAAGTCAAATGTCCTGTTTCTGCTATCTTCTTTCTATCATAAGCGGGATTTCCTGTTTCTGCTGATTTTCTTTCTATCAAAAGCTAAATCTCCTGTCCCTGCTGTCTTTTTTCTATCATATGCCAGATCTCCTGTCTCTTTTGCCTTCAACTGCTACAGTTTTCCATGTATGTGTAAGGAATGTTGTCTGCCTTTGGTTACATTGTCTACATGTCGGCGAATGTAGTCATTGTGCTTCTAAAGAAACATATGGCCTGGAACTACAAAGCTAGTGTTTTGTGTGGCGCTTTTGGTGGGTCGCCCTGCGGAAAGAGACCGAGCCATATGGGATAAAACCCGGGCTAATGAAGTCTTTCTGGTGACTGCTGATTCCATTGACAATGAACTGTATTTTTCGTGGAGGACTTTTGTGTTGGCATTCTGGCGGCAGCATTATGCACAGTGTACCTGTGTGGGCTGTTGGCTTGCCGAGACTCCTGTCTATTCCACTTTTCACATTGGGGAGTGAGGAGCATGTTATGTGATATTCACTGGCACAGGAACGGAGCATAATGGGGATGACCGGTTGCCATGAAGTTGGAACCGCGTCTAACTAACTGGTCAATGGTAAGTCAGACGTGGTCGGGACCGTGTTGGATCACTGTATAGTGTGGAGGAATAGATAAATCATTTTGGCGTGGAGTTAATGGTGCGGCAAGGAGTGACCAGAGGTTATGGACGTCGCTCTGTACTCCGAGGAAGGGCCAGACGGACACATAATGAGACTAGAACTGGTACCATTAGTATTGGGGCTCGTCGCTGGTTGTTGAAGATGAGAACGAAGCGATATTGGGATTGGTTTGTTTGCTTTCTTTACTGCTACAGTAGTATTAGACTCATGTATGTGTGTGTTTGTGTGTGTATGTGTGTGTGTGGTCACACACACACACACTCACAGACTTTGCCTTATTTGTGAGGATTGGGGATGTATAGGTCGTTAGGGAGATGTTTGTGTGTGGGTAGGGAGATGTCAGTTGGTGGGGATGTGTGTGTATGGTTTGGGGATGTATGAGTGGATGTGCGATGTGTGGGTTGGTGGGGGATGTGTGTGCGTGGGTGGGGAATATGTGTTCGATGGAGATGTGGCTGAGGGATGTGTGGTTGGAGGTGTGGGTAGGGAGAGGATATGTGGGTTAGGATGTGTATGTGTGTGGGCACGGGATGTTTGGGTTGGTGGGGGAATGTTTGTGGGTGGCGAGTGTATTTGGGTTGGGGGAACAGGTGTGGGCAGTGTGTGTGGGTGGGGGATGTGCGGGAGGGGGATGGGTCGGTTGGTGGGGTATGTATGTGTACCTGGTGTGATGAAGCTGGGGCAATGGTCAACCCAACAAAGGCAACAGTGACTTGGTTCTCGTTGAATAATCATATTGTCAACAATCCAACACCAACTGTAATGCTGTGTTCAGAGACGGTGGAAAGAACGCAGGCAATGAATTACCTGGGGATACGGTTTGATCGAAGCCTTGCTTATAATGTGCACATAGACCAGGTGATAACAAAGGCCAAGCGGGGTTTGGCAGCGATGCGGGTGATGGCGTCAGCAAACTGTGAGCAGCGCCATCTATGTCTTCTGTACGAGGGGCTGGTCATGTCTGTTTTCGAGTATGCAATGGCAATCCTGACTCTCAGCCATAAGCAGATAGAAAGGATGGAAAGGAAACAGAATGAAGCTATGCGCATTATTCTTGGATGTACAAGAGATACAGCATGCAGGGCGATGCGCTACCTTCTTGATTTTCCAACCATTGAAGAGAGAATGCAAGTTTGCAGGGCACGTGCCTACCTCAGAATTAACGCAAACACACAGCATCCACTGCATAGTGAAATTAGGAAGGTGAAGGGCAGCAGGTTAAAAAGAGGACGGTCGTGGATGGGTCAAGCTGAAGACATTCTTCAACAGGTGTGTTCACTTGAGGACTTAGAACCTGGCGAGGAGTGGGTGCAAGTGCCAACAGACTTCTGCACATCCTTTTCAGTTTGCATCCAACTAGATAGAAAATGCAGACAAGAAAATCCGGCTGCTGTTGAGGCTGAAGTACAAGCGTTGATTTTCGAGAATTCGCTAGACAGTGACGCGGTCATCTACACAGATGGGTCGGTCGTCCGACATGTGAGAAGCTCATGGGCCTTTACAGCTCCGGCCGGAGGGAGAATTGTGAAGGAGGACTCTGGTGCTTTCACTGAAACCACAAGTAGCCTGACCATGGAAGTCATGGCAGTAAGTAAAGCAATAACATGGCTCGAGACACAGACATTCACTAGGGCTTGTTTCCTTAGCGACTCAATGAACATGATCAAGAGGATAGAGGAGGGGTCGATCCGAAGAGAATGGTTGCTGCCTCTGAAGCGGTCTCGGCTGGCAAAGATTAGTTTCATCTTCGTGCCAGGGCATGCGGGAGTACAAGGAAATGAGCGGGCTGACAAGCTCGCAGGTGAGGCTACTGTTGAGGGCGGACGCGCCATGGACCAGGCTGACATTCTGAATGCTCTACGAGAAGTGAGACTTTTGCAAGAACCAAGTGATGACTGTGAATCTACAACAATGGCCAGACTGCGAGAGCAGCAAATTAAAAGAGGGGTGGCCAAACAAGAACACTACGCAGGAAGCCAAAGAAGATTGATAAACCAACACAGAACTGGCGTCGTTAGCCGCTACACGCTGCGGGATTTGCTGAGGATGGGATCCGAGCACTTATGGACTGAATGGTCCGATGTGCAACGAGGATGATCTGTCGACTAACTAACTAACTAACTAACTAACCTGGGTGTGTGTGTGTGGGTAGGTGGGTGTGTATGTGTGTGGGTGGGGTTATGTGTGGGTAGGTGGCAGATGGGCCTCATAACATGGTAATTTGCCTTGTTTATGTTTACAACATTCATTTCACAATGTTTATTTTTCTTCCTATGTGAATGTATAATGCTCTTGATGAACGAAAGATGAGTGATTGGAAGGGCCCTTTTAAAATAAAGTTGTTTTGATTTGATTTCATTGCAGCCAGCAGCTAAGACTTAATCCCGGCCAGTTCGCCTGCTCAAGCGTGTTCATGCACGGATGGCTTGTATGTCCCATCTCCAGCTTCCTGTTGGCCGATCCTTCCTTCCAGAACCAGACATTCCATCCGTTCTCTGCAAGCCACTGTAATGTTTAGTATGGCCCATGTATTTCAGTTTCCGCGACATTAAGCCGTTTATGGTCTGTCTTTACTGGAAGACCAGATCTTTAAGAATGCCAGTTTTTTTTTATTTTTATGTTTTATGTTATTTTATTTTGATGGTGGCCGGCTGTTGCTGGAATTGATTGGTTTGCCTTTTCAGTTCACGAGTGCATTTACCAGGATACTCATGGGAGTCGTCGCTGGAGCTACGGAGTTCCTGATTTGTGCAGCGTTTTTGGCTGGTCAACTTGCGGAAAGAGACCGAGCCATACGGGATAAGACTCGAGTCAATGAAGTCTTTCTGGTGACTGCCGATTCCATCGACGATGAACTATATTTTTCGTGGAGGACTTTTGGGCTGGCATTCTGGCTGCTGCATTATGCACTATGTACCTGTGCGGGCTGATAGCTTGCCGAGACTCCTGCCTTTTCCACTTTTCATATTGGACAGTGAGGAGCATTTTGTGTGATATTCGCTAGCACAGGAACGGAGCATAATGGGGACGACCCGTTGCCGTGAAGTTGGAACCGCGACTAACCAACCAACCAACCTACCAACCAACCAACCAACCAACCAACCAAGCAACCAAGCAACCAACCAACCAATCAACCAACTAACTTAATAGGTAAATATTGACCTACTTCATTATCAATATTTATGGCAGATTGTTATTTCCAATGTTGTTGTTGTTGTTTTTTTTAAAATGAGTCCAAGGTCTTTCACATCAATATGCAGATCTGCAAGCATCTCTCATGTTGACAAACTTAAATCTCTTTATAGAAAGCCTTTGTGTAGTCAATAAAGCAAAGATGTAAGTATTTGTTTACTTCCATAGAACGTTCAATTGATGTTCTCAGCATATACACAGCTTTTATGTTATCCTTGTTTTCTACAAACCCACATTGTTCTTCACCTTTTTCGGATTGTATTTTCTTCCTGACTCTTTGCATGATAATTCTTAGCAAAATCTTTATGTTGTGGCTCATTATTTTAATTGTTGGATATTTATCACATTCCAGGGCTCTTGATTTCATCGGGATTGCAATAAATATAGAATTACATAATTCAGTAGGTATATCTCCTGTATCATGTATTGTCTTCAGCAGTCTGTTGATTTGATCTATTCCATATTCTTCTAAGGCAGTGATCATTTCCGTACGACATACTTTCGTTAATTTTGGGATAGTTGATTCTGCAGCCAAATTGATTGAATTCTTCAACATCTCCCATTGATCATCCACATCCTGAAATTAGATCTATAGATCAGACAATACATCAAAACTGTTCTTTACTTCTATGTTAAAATTGTATTGCATTTCCTTTCATTTGTAATGCACACAGATCATATTTAGTGTTTTCTGGTGTATACCTGACTTTCTTTAACTTTATCTTCAATGTGCCTATAATCAATCTGTGATCACTGTAACAGTCTGCATTTGGAATTGATATTGCTACTGTTAAAGCATTTCAAAGCCTTATGTTAATAAGGATGTAATCGATGTGGTTTTTAATCTTGCTGTCACGACTTTTCCATGTCCATAATTTTCTGTCCATCCATCATGTGCCATGCCAATAAGCGTGAGCGGATATGTTTTGCCATCTCACTCAATCATCAGAGTCGTGGATCAGCTCCGAGTTTCTGTCTCGACCATGCCACGTGGCCAAGCCATGCAGGTATTTAATTCTTGATCTTCCCTTTGGTCTCCTCCCTTCGATCTTGCCAGTTGTCACCAAGTTCTCCAATTCATTTCTTCTCATAAAATGCCCAACAAATTTTGACAGTCTACATCTAATGTCTCTAATCAGTTTACGATCTTCATTTGTTTCTTGTAGGACTTGTTCATTGGTTTTTCTGTCTGTTCATGGTATTCTTTGCATTTTCCTCAGAAACCACATTACCACAGCCATCAGATGTTTTTCAGCTTGTCTGCTCATTGTCCACGCTTCACATCTATATAAAAGTACAGGTTCTATAAAGCACTTCAACACTCTTTTTCTGGTTTCAATTTATTTCATTTTATTGGTCAGTATGTTTTCCATCTTGCAAAAGGCTACATTCGCAATGGCAATTCCCATCAGATGTTATAACTGTTCCGAGATAACTGTACCGATTCACTTGTTTAAGAATATGGCCATTTACTTGTATATTACATTGTGGTATTTCTTCGTTCCTAGTGACGACCATAATCTGTGTCTTCTTACAATTCAATTCTAATGGTCACTTCTTACAATTTGATTCAAACCCTAGTTGTTCACTGTGTGCAACAACCGCATCTACTAAATGTTGCAGATCCTGTCCATTGTCTGCAATCAATACTGTATCACCTGCATATTTAATGTCATTGATGTATCGTCCCCCAATGTTGATTCCTTCCATATCTTCTATATTTCTGAAAATAGTTTCACTGTATAGGGAAAAACGATCTGGAGACAGTAAACATCCCCGTCTCACACCTCTCTTAAATTAATAGGCAGATATTGACCTACTCCACTGTCAGTTCTTATGGCAGCTTGTTGTTTCCAATATATGTGTGTGTTTTTTTTTACAGGTCTAAGGTTTTTCCATTAATTTGTAGATCTTCAAGCATCCTTATCATGTCGACATGTCTCACTTTATCGAAAGCCTTTGTTTAGTCAATAAAGCGGAGGTGTATATCTTTGTTTACTTCTATAGGACGCTCAATTACTGTTCTCAGTATGTACACAGCATTTACTGTATCCTTGCCTTCTACAACTCCACATTGTTCCTCTCCTATTTCAGGTTGTATTTTCTTCCTAGCTCTTTGCATGATAATTCTTAGCAAAATCTTCGTGGTGTGACTCATTATACTAATTGTTCGATGTTGCTTCTGTGATGTTGCTTTTAAACCAGGTGTTTCCGACAATCAGTTCATGCGCTTTTTCCCATTCTACAAGTCTGTATCCTCTCTCGTTTCGTTCTCCGAAACCATGTTTACCTACTTTGCAACCATCACTTTGATTTCCTACATTCGCATTGAAGTCATCCATTATGATGTTTATTTTGAATTTTTACATTTTTTTCAAAGAATTCTCCATGTCATTATAAAATTCCCCTTAACTATCTTCATTGCTTCCTCCCGTTGTGGCATATAATTAAATGACTTTTATGTTAAAAGATCTGCCGATTAATTTTACCAATAGAACCCTGTCTGGCACTCCCCAATATTCTTTAACAGATAAGGATGACTTCAGATCCAAGAAAATTCTCATGGTGTCTTCTTCTTTGCCTTTCATCTCCTCCAGAATAAATAATCTTACAATCCTCCGCTGTCTTAATCACCGTCACTTTCCATCTCGCCTCACACACTTCTAATATGTTAATATTTTCTCTTCTCATTTCTTGTTTGATGTTATCCAATTTTTCATCTGCACTCATTGTTCTAACATTCCAAGTTCTTACTTTCAATGTTAGTAATCTTTTGCACTCACTAGCCTGCTGACGGTCTGGAGTCACCTGCGGTCTGGAGTCAGTGGCGGAAGGTCGAAGGCTTGTCTGATTTGTGTGCGACAAACGTCATGACATCATCTCGCAGGCAAACCTCAAGGGAAATGTGCAGGGATCTCCGAGGAAATAAAGACGGGGAAACCCCAATATTGATTACATAAAGTACTGGACAAGATGGCATTTTTTCTGATCTCTCTCCAGTAGTAGATCATTATGCGGAGAGTGCCTCTCGGTACTTCAATTTTAATTCACCGCAAACAAAGGGAATTCCAGGGCACACGTCATATACTGGAGTCCCCTTATTCGCGCTGTATCTCGGTGTGCATGACCTTGACCGGAATAACGTTGTCGGTGTGCAGCAAATGGTTAGGGTTAGGGTTAGGGTTAGGGTTAATGTCAGTTCAATAAAATTCATGACTGCAGAAAGCCAACGTAAAAATGTACTACGCACACTCATCACCGTGGGCTGAAATGCTTACATCTGGTCATGTCTCCTATCCCAAGCACCCATACTTATGTCTAAAGTGTTTCGCTCGTCGACCCCTACCTTTTCCTCCAAGTCACTGTGTTATTTAATCTGTCGACAGATTTTAGTTTCCGTGACACCATACATTCTATGAACCAGTTTTCATGGATGTTCACATCTTATAAAATATATTTGTTCTCCTCCGCTAACAATAAGAATATACAATATCCTAAACACCATGGATATCCATTGCAGTGATTATATTAAAGCATAATAAGTAGTATGAAAAATAATAATGAGTTGTTGACATACATCCACTACAGCCCGTTCTGATGAAATGGCAATCGCACAAAAGCACAACGAGTAGTCACTTGCACAAAAGAACAACTGGACGTCCTCGAACAAATCACCTTTATATTATGACAATGTCTTTCTCATGCAGTTGCCACTGTCACATCATCATTTTGGAGGGTAGATGCATTTTCTAATTTAATTGTGTACCAACTGTGAGTTCAGGATAGTAATTCTCAGTGTTTGGACGATCGTTTCCACGAAGTCTTTATTACAAAAACACCCCACACATTTAGCTTTCTAAATACGCCAACTTACATTCTTGGTTGGCCATTTTTTCCACACTGCACAGCGGACTGGGATAGCGAATTCATCGCTAGATCTAATCTGCACTCAGCCTAAATATGCGAGCAACTGCGCTAGCCGATTGCGATACCCTGTAACAAACTTGCTGATAAGTTTTCTCCATTGTATTTGATGTTTCAACTGCTGTAGAAATTCATAACCTTTTCCAACATGTATCCCTAGCTTGACTGAATTCCAGAAGCTTCCACCTCGTGACGTCATCTTCCCTCTGGTTACGTGTTGCCATGAGGTCACAACCTCGCGTGCTTTCTTTTTCTCGTATTCAATGTTCTACTACTGAATCAACATCAGCTTTCTCAGTGTTTCCCATTATACCACGCGTTCATAATGATTGTACTATTAACTCTAATTCAGCCTGCTCCTGCCGACTATAACTTGTACTGATTGAACTCTGTTAATGTATGACTATAACTTGCACTGATTGTCACAGATTGTGAGAATTGTATGGATATTTTGCCCTGGCCATGCTGATGAACGGGGGAATGAACAGGCTGATAGGCTAGCAGGGAATGCACCTCTTATAGATTGAGAACCCCTATGTGGAAAGAATGAGATTGCGGGGGATCGGAAGGGGTTCTGGAAGACTCTCAAAACTGAGAGGGAAGACCAGGAGAACATTTAATTAGATAGCGGTGGGAACGATTAGTAGTATGACTCTTCGCTGGCTGTTGAACGAGAGGACTGAGCACTATGGGAATGTCCTGAGTGCAGTGATGTCGGTTCTTGACTCAACTCAACTCAAAAACTCTGAACTCTGTTAATACATGACTATAACTATACCTTGCACTGCCTGAACTATGTTAATACACAACTATACCTTGCACTGCCTGAACTCTGTTAATGCATGGCTGTAATTTGCACCGTCTAAGCACTGTTGATACATGGCAGTGCTACATATCGCAGTCTCTTTGAACATAAAACACGTATTCAAGTATGACTAAACTTAATGGAACTGCGGTGCAGCTGTGGACATGTAAACAATATACCATTACACATAGCAATGCCGCTTCACGAATAATATAGTTTGTCTTTGATATTATTGAACATGAAACAGTGATGATATAAAGAGATGAAGAATCTAGCACCCAAAAAAATGTAAATATACTTCTTTCGTTCGGATACAAAATGTATGTCCACATAAAAAATAAATCAAGAAGAAACATCTAATGCTATAATGTATCCTTCGAAGTGAAAAACCAATATATATATATATATGCCGGCTCTACGGCCGAGGAGTTAAGCAGCTTTCTCCGTTAATCCCGAATACTCTCGTGGTTGACGTGAGCGCACGAGAATTAGAAGTGGTTCGAGTCGCGCCAGTGACTTATGAGTGTATGGAGCCGGTCGCTCAGAAAGCCGTGGCGTGTTGATAAGCGTAATCTTGCCTAGGACTCAACATACAGCTGAAAGATGCTGGTGTTGACCTGCAATATCCTGAAACAGGATGGAAACGCGGAAAAAAAAGAAATATATATATATATATATATATATATATATATATATATATATATATATATATATATATATATATATATATATATATATATATATATATATATATATATATATATATATATATATATGTCGATTGGAGCTGTAACAAAAACGCAGGCAAACCACCATCATGTGTCTCTACATAAACTAACATTACACGCACTATACTATAATTTAAATTGTTAGTGCTAATTTCTCGTGTTGCGAAAACCACCAAAAGAACTGTGCCCGAGAGAGACAACGACGGTGGGGTGTTGGACAACAGTTGTAATTGCACAAAACTACCTTTGTGGGACTATACCAAGAGCCAGCTCCGTTGTCTAAAGCCTCACTTTCATTGTACACGGAAATGTCCATAAATGTGGCAGTATCAGTCCATAGATCACACCAGACGAATGTCATTACAATGCACGGACTTGTCACTGGAGGATCCAGATGTGTGTAATCAATAATAGTAAATTCTATAAATGGTCATTTTTGTGGGTTGATATCGACAAGGTTTGGACTGCCCCTGCTGCCCCTGGCTCTGCCGCCAGTAGGTTTAGGTTCGCCTACCAGAAGGGGTGAAAAGCGAAAATTAGCAGTCTGCTTATGACCCGTAGACTACACAAGTCAACCCCACCTCCACTGGTGTAGACTGGGAAACCATGACCGCGAGGTCATGGGCCAACTAGGTTCTGGTTTGCCAGGGAGAACTGACTCCGCTGGACAGATTGTCCTATCCTAAACCTGCGACTGGCCTGGCAAGCCCGCCGGGGATATTTCCTACTGCTCGAAGAAAAAGAATGAAGCCACACATATTGTCTAAACGAATTGTAAAGAACAATACATATAAATTAGCCTATATTTAAAAAAAAAAAAAAAAAAAAAAAAAAAAAAATTAATTACTATAACCTAAGAAGAAAACATCAACAAAGATGCATCTAAAGGAAATCCACATCCTTCCCTATCTCCCCCCCCCCCCCTTCCCATATCATCTTTTTCTTTTCTTTTTTTAATTTGCACTCGCACCTCTCCCGCCGAAACAAGTAAAGCACTTCAAGCACATAGGACATATAATATCATCATTTGGCATTTCAGAAGACGAGATCGAAAATATATGCAATAAGCCAAACCAACTCATTGTTCAAATGGCACCAAAACTAAAGAACAAACACGTTTTATTACAAGGGTGAGTCAATAAGTAAGTCACGCAGTTCTGTGAGATGGCAGGTAAATGTAGTTGGCGTTTTCTACAGGTGTCATTAGGTGACAGCAACATCGAACTTTAAATTCCCATTCATCAGGGGGTGCTAGGTGTCTCATGTGTATGCGCAGCGCATAAACAAATTGGCGACTGTACTTGCGGAGTGTACAACCAAAGAGCAACGTGCTGTTGTGCGTTTTTGTGGGCAAAAGGACTGCTTGCAAAAGACATTCATAAGGAAATACTTCCTGTTTATGCTGATAAATGTTTGTCCCGTAAAGCGGTGCATAGCTGGGTAGAAAACATCCTTCTTCGCCTTGTGTCCAAAAATTCAAAATTACACCATCAGCAGGGAAGGTTATGCTGACAGCGTTCTGCGTGAATTCTGAATCGTACGGTGAAGTTCTATCGATGCTTCATGATGCAATTCGAAGAAAACGTCCAGGACTGCTGACTAGAGGAGTGTTGCTTCTTCATGACAATGCCAGACCACATACGGCTCGATTAACTCTGGAGAAAATAAACCAAGGTGGGAAGTTCTGGAACATCCACCTTACAGCCCCGACTTAGCCACTAGGGATTTCCACCTTTTTGGTCCACTGAAAACACACCTTGGCATGAGACATTTCGCGACTGACACCGAATTAGAATGTGAAGTGAAAACGTGATTTAGAAAACAGAGCACGCAGTTCTATGCGACCGGTTTGTGAGTACTGATAAAACGATGGGATAAGTGCATCAATGTTGGTGGAAATTGTGTTGAGAATTAAAGGGACAATGTATGTATAGAAATAAGCGGGTTTCAAGTTGTTATCATATTTAGTTATTTTGCTACATCCATTTATGACTTACTTATTGACTTCGCCTCGTAGATACTAAAAAGCTCTCAACAACACAATCTGTCCACCAGCTCTATGCTACCAGTGCTAAACCTGGGCAATAACAGAAAACGAGAAAAGAAAAGTTGCAACAGCGGAAATGAGATTCCTGAGAATTATATTCACGGTATCAAAAAGAAAGAAAATCAGAAATGATGAAACCAGGACTAAAGTGTGGGTAATAGCAGCTTAGATATCATTGACAACAGCAAATAAAATGGTTCAGCCGCATAACTAGGCTACCAATTGACAATATAGGACAACAAACAATGACATACAGACCAAATGGAACCAGAAGAAGGGGCCAAACATGTAAACGATGGTCAGAGTGAATAACATAGACAATAGGAATTTCGATATATGAAGCCCATAAACGAGCACGCTCCCGCTGTTTATGCTTCACTTCGACACCGCAAGGTCCAAGAGGAATACGATGATATGAGATGATGGACGGACACTTTCCCTCTGTTTATGGTACATCTCGACACCGCGAGGTACAAGAGGAAAAAGATGAGATGAGAAGATGGCCGACACTCCAACGCTGTTAATGCTTCACGTCGACCCCGCACGGTACAAGAGGAACAAGATAAGATGATTTCTGCAAGTGAAATTTAGTCATGACGATGTCATAAACAGAACAAGGTAAATGTAAGTGAACTAAGTGGTAAACATACAAAGCTGGCACTTGTCAGACCACACATTCAGACAACCTTACAATTGTATAACTAGAACAGCCACACACTGAGACAACCTGACAATAATATAACTAGAACAGCCACACACTGAGACAACCTGACAATAGTATAACTAGAACAGCCACACACTGAGACAACCTGACAATTGTATAACTAGAACAGCCACACACTGAGACAACCTGACAATTGTATAACTAGAACAGCCACACACTGAGACAATCTGACAATACTATAACTAGAACAGCCACACTCTGAGACAACCTGACAATAGTATAACTAGAACAGCCACACACTGAGACAACCTGACAACAGTATAACTAGAACAGCCACACACTGAGACAACCTGACAATTGTATAACTAGAACAGCCACACACTGAGACAACCTGACAACAGTATAACTAGAACAGCCACACACTGAGACAACCTGACAATAGTATAACTAGAACAGCCACACACTGAGACAACCTGACAATAGTATAACTAGAACAGCCACACACTGAGACAACCTGACAATTGTATAACTAGAACAGCCACACACTGAGACAACCTGACAACAGTATAACTAGAACAGCCACACACTGAGACAATCTGACAATAGTATAACTAGAACAGCCACACACTGAGACAACCTGACAACAGTATAACTAGAACAGCCACACACTGAGACAACCTGACAATAGTATAACTAGAACAGCCACACACTGAGACAACCTGACAATACTATAACTAGAACAGCCACACACTGAGACAATCTGACAATAGTATAACTAGAACAGCCACACACTGAGACAACCTGACAACAGTATAACTAGAACAGCCACACACTGAGACAACCTGACAATAGTATAACTAGAACAGCGTTTGTCTGGAATCCAGAGTGCAAAAGAAATACAGGAAGACTTAACAACACTCTGAGAATAAAGGCAGAAACAGAAATGAATATTTTGGAGAAAACACGGACGGAATTGCATGGGATAGCTTAAGTAAGGATTACTTGGGTGATTTGACCTTTAGCCTATTCCCCATGTTAGGAGTGCCAGTGGAGCAGTCAGACTTGTGCAGAGTTATAATCACATTAAGCCGGGAGTGCAGAGAGTGGCCAGCAGGGGCCACGGAAGTGGAAATCCAGCAACTAATTCAGGATAATGCTCACTCGGGTGATGTGATTATCTACACAGATGGTTAGATGTGAAGAGGTGAGAGAAGTGGCTGGGCGTTCATAGCCAAAGCTAATGGTCGACGTTTGGTGCAGGAGAGCCTGGTATATGATACCATAACATCCAGCTTAAGAATGGAGGTGAAGGCAGTCACTGCGGTTCTTTGCTGGATGGAGAATACGACACACACACACACACACACACATACACACACACACCGTGATTGTAACTGACTCAGAAAGCATGCTGACGAGGGTGAGGACGGACAGGCTTCGTGCGGAGTGGCTTGCTTCACTTCGGAGGTCACGGGTGACAAGCATCGCCTGGATCTTTGCTGGGAAATGTACAGGCGGACAGACTGGCTGGATCTGCAGAACTTGGTGGAGTATTGATACATGACAAGGCAGACGTGGTTGCGGCCTTGTGGAAGCACGTGTTCACCTCGGAGGAGCAAATGGATTACCAAGGTCTGGCAAGAATGAGACAGCGAGGAGTGACGAGGGGATCTGGCCGACTCTCAACGCTCAGAGGAAATGCGAGATGAACATATAATCAGATTTCTACTGGTACTATTAGTGTTGGAACTCTTCACTGGCTGCTGAGGATGTAGACGGAGCGCTTATGGGAATGCCCCAAATGATGTGATGTCGATTCCTAAATCAATCAATCAATAAGGAGGGCTTGTGGAGATTTGACTTTTTGCCTGTTCCCCAAGTTAGGAGTGCTTCAGATGATTTGACGTTTAGACTATTCCCAAAGTTAGGACGCTTTGGGGTGAATTGACTTATAGCCTATTCCCCATGTTATAAGGGCTTTGCGTGATTTGACTTTTAACCTCTTCTCCATGTTAGGCGGGTTTTGGGTGATTTGACTTTTAGCATAATTCCTCAAGTTAGAAGGGCTTGTGGTGATTTGAATTTTAGCCTATTCTGAAATTTAGAAGGGCTTGAGATGATTTGTCTTTTAACCTATTCCCCCAGTTAGTAGGGCTTGGGGCGATTTGACTGTTAGCTTATTCCCCAGATTACGAGGGCTTGGGCGTGATTTTTTTGCTTGCTTGCTTGTGTTCGTCGGCTTGAGCTCCAACGCGAAGTCCTGTATGTCGGATGAAAGCATCCTGTTGTCCAACATCAGTGTGATGTCATACAGGACCTGAGGTTTGTGTGAGTATCCGTTGTCTCATGTCTGGCTTATTGGTGTGCAGACTGGTGGTTCCTCGCCGTACAGGCAGACACTCTCCGACTTCGGAGGAGGGTGTCATTTAACTTTTATCCTATTGTCCGAATTAGGAGGGTTGGGGTGATGTGACTTTTTGCTTTTTCCTCAAGTTAGGATTTCTTGGGGTGATTTGACTTTTAGCCTATTCTGACGTGTAACTCAGAATCGTTATCTCTGTACATATTCTATGGTTTGTGTGTGGCTGATGTTTACATACCCAGACCCACTGGAATTTTTCTTTCAAATTCCATCTGTGAAAAGCATTTCCGCGTGCAACATGACTGGCAACTTGTCGTCATGACATTGTGGTGATAAAAGGCACAATAACTATATTACATGACGGTAAGACTCGGGATGGAGTTATACCTCTCCATAGCACAAAGCCATTGTGCAACCGCGGCTTTCTTGTATACCTTCATTTGCTGTTCTTATGAAGTTAATTATCTTAGGTAGGATACCATGTTGCCCTTTCAATTTCCAAAACTAGTGTATGTCAATGCTTTAAACACATTGTCTTTGTCTGCAAATTAACTATAAAGTTTCGAATATATTTCTCTATTAGTATGGGTAACTGTGTTACATACCTTACCTGTGTGTTTGAATGTATAAGTAAATATGTTTATTAATGTATTAGTTAGTTAGTTAGTTAGTTAGTTAGTTAGTTAGTTAGATAGTTAGTTAGTTAGTTAGTTAGTTAGTTAGTTAGTTAGTTAGTTAGTTAGTTAGTTAGTTAGTTAGTTAGTTAGTTAGTTAGTTAGTTGCGGTTCCTACTTCGTGGCAACGGGTCGTCCCCATTATGTTGAGTTCCTGTGCCATTGAATATCACCAGAATGCTCCTCAATGCCCCATGTGAAAAGTGGAACAGACAGGAGTATCGGCAATCCAACAGCCCGCACAGGTACACTGTGCATAATGCCAACACAAAAGTCCTCCACGAAAAATACAGTTCATCGTCGATGGAATCGGCAGTCACCAGAAAGACTTGACTGACCAGGATGTTATCCCATATGGCTCGGTCTCTTTCCGCAGGGCGACCCGCCAAAAGCGCCACACAAAGCACGAACTCGGTAGCTGCAGCGACGACTCTCAGTGGTACTATTCTTCGCTTCCCTTATGGGCCCCGGCAACACACGGCAGTAATTAATGTATGACATACACTTGTCTAGGCTAGGAGTTAAAACAACATACGATTACAGTTAATAGACAATTAGATCGAAAGAACAGTTAACAAAGACAGGCAAGACAAGCGATTAAGAGTTTTATGAAGGCGCTATCGGTGCAACGGAAATCCACTAGGGAAACAGGGAAACAGTCGGCGTTCAAATAGAGACAGAGATAAACCTCCACAAAACGACACACTCTGGGATGGGCTTCGACCTAGACCAGACTACACTGTCACAGATGTCACGTCACATCTGCATAGTAGTTGAGGTATTGTCGGAGAGGAGCACCAGACACCACCAAGATCTGAGATGTGTAGGAGCTCGAGTGATTAAAGTGTTTCTCGACAGGACTATCTCGTAAATATTGGTTGCTGGACAACTTTACAACTATTTGATGTTATTATGCATTAAACTATTATGTTGTGTTACCACTGGTGTTATTATTCCTGAAGTTCTGCCATGGCACCTCACATACATGATTGTTCCTATTAGATGACTAAAACGAGTCTTTGAGGTTCATGAAAATACCCGTAAAATGCAGGATCTGTTTGACAGGAAGTTTCCGCTATGATCACTACTATTATCGTGGTGTGTGTGTGTGTGTGTGTGTGTGTGTGTGTGTGTGTGTGTGTGTGTGGGGAATGTGTAGATGGGTAGCGTATGTTTGGATTGTGGGTGTGTGTGTGTCGGTGGGAGATGTGTGTGAGTGTGTGTGATGTGAGTGTGCGGTGATATGTGTGTGGGTGGGGAGATATGTGAGGGTGGGGGTGTGTGTGGTGGGGATGTGTGAGTGGGTGGGTGGGTATACGTGGGTGAGTGGAGGGATGTGTGTATGGATGGGGCGTGTGTGGGTGGGGAATATTTAGGTGGGTGAAAGATGTGAGGGAGGGGGATATGTATTTGGGTTGGTGTGTTTGTGTGGGAGTTAATGGATAGTGGTATGTGTAGGTGTTGGCGGGTGGTGGATGTGTGGGTGATGGTAGGTGGGGATGTGTGGGTGGGTGTGTTTGGGCGTGTGTAGGGGGTGTGGAGTCTGTGTGTATGCGTGGGAGAATGTGTGTGGCTCGGGGATGTTTATATGGGTGGGGGATGTATGTGTGGTTAGTGGGATGTGTGAGTGGGTGGGGAAATGTGTGTGGGAAGATGTGTGTGTGTTGATGTGAAGATGTGTGGGTATGGGTGGGTGATGTGTGAGTGAGTGAAGGATGGATATGTGGGTTGGTGCGGGATGTGTGTGTGTGGGAGGGGTATGTGTGTGGATGGGGGGGGGGGGGTGGAATATGTTTGTGTGGGTGAGTGTGTGTGGGTTGGGGTATGTGTGAGTTTGTGGGGAGATGTGTGTGAGTGGGGACGTTGGTGAGGAATGTGTGTGTGTGGGTGGGTGCGAGATGTCTGGGTTGGTGGGAGATGTGTGTGTGTGTGGATGGAGGGATGTGTGGTGGATGGGGGAAGTGTGGTGGGTGAGGGATGTCTTGATATGGGTGGATGATGTGTGAGTGAATGTGTGGTTTTGTGCGGGATGTGTGTGTGGGAGGGGGGGGGGGGTGTTACATAACATGATAATATGCATTGTTTATACCTACAACATTCATTTCACAATGTTTTTTCCTATGTGAATGTATTATGCACTTTTGATGAACGAAACATGAGTGATTACAAGGGCCGAATGTAAGACGGGCCTACGTGCCCAGTTTGTAACCCTTTTAAAATAAAGTTAAATTCAATTCAATTCACTTTGTTATTTTTCAATGGCATCGCTTAATTTTCCCAGGATAGTCTTGCTTAATCCGCATCTACTTTATTCATCTGCATTTTTCGCATTCCTGCAGACCTCGTTTCTTCGATAGCTTAATTAAATATCCGTCTTTCCAGTCTGTTTGCATTTCTTCAGTCACTCATACTCTCCTAAATAGTGTGTGGGGTAATTAAATAACGGAATGCGTATATTGGCTTTACAACCTTATGGTGGGATACCATCTGGAGCAGCAGCTTTCCCATCCTTCAGGAGTGTCATAGTTTTTAAATGTCATCTAAA
Organism: Cepaea nemoralis; assembly: GCA_014155875.1. Lineage (NCBI taxonomy): Eukaryota > Metazoa > Mollusca > Gastropoda > Stylommatophora > Helicidae > Cepaea > Cepaea nemoralis. Next base: position 268,464 of record JACEFZ010028178.1, read on the forward strand.
GTTGGTGTTAAATTTCAGACCCACTTATGTTCAGGTTCGATATCGAGGGTTGGGTGGATGTTATGGAATTGTTCATACAATTCACAAATTATGTAACCTGTATGTTCATTTTATATTTGCTTTTATTGAGAACTTTCTTTAGTACTATGTTTTTATTAATTAACTTGGTTCGCTTAATTTTACCTCTATGTGTCTTGCAATGATGTAATGGACTCCGAGGTCGCTTTCATTCCCACTACTTTCAAGCCTAAATGCTGTCTACTCCCGTCATTGCCCACTTTCTTAATTCTTTATCAGCGTATGTGTATTGTACACTAGTTGCGACTCTAGTAGCCCCATTTACATTTGTTTAAATCCTCTGTTTAATTGTTCATGTCTTATATTGTTTAGTGGTTTCTAACAGTATCTCAGGTTTACACGATAGTCCCCTTTGTCCAAGAGCATCTATGCATGATTCATTCGAGATTCTTTTACCTGCTGTCCTCAGAGTGTCGTATTCACCACATCTGCTAATAATTTTGCATCTGCTTATTAGAGACCGTAATCACACATTGTCCCTTAGGTTCTTTATTTGTGATATATCTAACATATATTGTTTTGTGATATCTAACATATATTGTGATATATCTAACACATATTGTTTTGTGATATATCTAACGTATATTGTGATATATCTAACATATATTGTTGTGTGATATCTAACATATATTTTGATATATCTAACATATATTGTTTTGTGATATATCTAACATATATTGTGATATATCTAACATATATTGTTTTGTGATATCTAACATATATTGTGATATATCTAACATATATTGTTTTGTGATATATCTAACGTATATTGTGATATATCTAACATATATTGTGATAGATTTAACTATATTGAGATATATCTAACATATTGTTGTTTTGTTTTATATATATCTAACATGTATTGTTTTGAATGGCAATTATTACATTAGTTGTTCGTCCTCTCTCTTTGAACTCAAGCGTAGTCTATACGAGTGCCACTACTTCTGTTTGACCGCACTGCTTGTGTGTGTCGATATGCTTCCCCTCGCAATCAGTCGAACCCACTTCGACTTCTGTGGTACTTGGAATTTGCGTCCCCAAGTCAATGACTAGAAGTAAATATTTTAGTCCAACTGACTTTGGCATCAGCGTACCGGAAGATTAAGAGCTAGCATTCTTATCCATTAGGTCATGGTGACCCCCTGTCATGTTAATGATTCCAAATATGATTTTTCTTTCTTTTTTTGTTTTAAATATTGCAAGAAAACTGCCTGTACTCACCTGGATCTGAGAGTAGATTGTATGTTGCTAATGGCAACTGAGAAGTCGCTGGGGCCACAATTTGATGAAAAGCATGCCGAACACATATCCTTTGAATCAGATGTCAGCTTGTCTTCTGCCAGGACTACTGTATTGTGTGTCAACTTGTCATCTGTGGGACCCGCTGTATTCGATGTCAAAGTGTCATCTGTGGCTATCTCGAATGTACACACTGGGCGATTGTCTGAGCAGGCCTGCTTCTCATCCAACATCGAATAATCCGCCCGATAAAGGAAATGGCTACACAAACGGATTAGGTTTATATCCAGCAGACCAGAAATATATTCTAGACAAATCCTGCGGTGTAAGCATTTCAGGCCTTTTCAGCATGCAGTTACTTTCACCATGAAAACGACACAAATTGCACCAACCACAATACACTGCTCCCGACGATCACTACTTGCTGTGTCTCCAACCCTATCTGCATTGAATTGAGCAACAATATATCACACACTAATAACAATTGGGTAATATTGCAAACTAAAGTATTCAGCTGATGTTATTCTTCACCCTGACTCCAATGTTGGGGACAGTGTGCCTAGCCTCTCGAGTTATGGCAAATAATCGGAGCCCCAAGTGTACGCTACTAGAGCTAGAGATCGCATGCAGATGGCCAAGAATTAATCCAGGAAAATAGAATTGGCCTCCTAAAAGTTTCTAAGCATGACCTTAATAGAACACATACCATTTTTTTCGCATATACTATTTACAGGATATCGCTGTCAACACCACCATTTTACCGCTGTTCTTAATCTCTTTGCCAGATTACGCTCAGTAGTTTGTCATTGCTTTCTGAGCGACCAGCTCACATACCCCCGTAAGTAACCAACGCGAAGCGATCCGCTACCGAATCTCTTGTATTTTATCTGCGTTACCTTACGTGAATATACAGGATTACGGAGAAAGTCAATAACTCCTTCGATGGGGAGACCGATACTTACAGACCAGACAACTGACGTGTGTTATGGCTAAAATGAATGAGAATTGACAGCATATCCTGACAAGGTAAAAGCTATAAGTGAACACTAAGAAAGTAATAATGAAGCTTATCTAAAACCATCGACAAAATATAGGAATCCAGTAACCAGGATCCATTCCATCATAATGGAAATCGTATAGTGTGGTAGTGTCGCGCGCTGATGGCAATTACCCTGAATATTTCGATCTATCCCTGAGTGTCTTAATGCAGGGCCTCGCTAGAAATGGTTTGAGAGACAAGCAGAATTAGAATTAATGAGAACAAGGAAAGTATATGACACCCGTTTGGACCTACGAAATGCGGAACTCATTTATGATAATCCGCGAGCTAATCTCTAAGAAGAGTATTCATTTACCAAAATTAATTTTCTAATAAATTCTAAGATAAGATCACTTTATAATATACCTATAAATAATGAACAGAAAGATACACTAATTGTCGAATGAATTAGAAACAAGGTAATGCTTCAATATGCTATTAGACAAACAATTGGATCACATTAATTAACAATGTTAATATATAGAAGTTAAATGAGAAAAACAGGAAAGAAACTTCTTCTTCTGCGTTCATCAAGAGTTTTTTATTTTTCGCGGATGTGATTGCGCTGTGCCTGTTTACAGCAGAGCTGCGTTCTTGGGCCGTTAGGCAGACACATCCGACTTCTGCGGGGATTTGTTTACCGGGTTAACCTTCCCGGGGGAAAGAAAAAAAGATTGACCATCAATAAACTTATTTTCAGAATTTAAAATTTCACAACAATCGGGACCTTCATCACAGACCACTTATAGGTGATATCTCAACTCAACTGCCTGGACATACTCAACACACATATAAATAGGTGATATCCCAACTGCCTGGACATACTCAACACACACATATATATATATAGGTGATATCCTATCTGTCCTGACATACTCAACACACACATATATATATGTGATATCCTAACTGTCCTGACATACTCAACACACACACACTTATATAGGTGATATCCTAACTGTCCTGATATACTCAATAAACATATATATATATATATATATATATATATATATATATATATATATATAGGTGATATCCTATCTGTCCTAACATACTCAACACACACACACATATATAGGTGATATCCTATCAGCCCTGACATACTCAACACACACATATATTGGTGATACCCTATCTGTCCTGACATACTCAGCACACACATATATATAGGTGATATCCTATCTGTCCTGACATACTCAACACACACATATATATAGGTGATATTCTATCTGCCCTGACATACTAAACACACACACATATAGGTGATATCCTAACTGCCCGGACATACTCAATACACACATATATTGGTGATACCCTATCTGCCCTGACATACTCAACACACAAACTTACACACTGACATAAGCCTGGGTCATGTTAAGGTCTCACATCCGAGGTTGCGACGTTACAGTACATCGGAACTCGAGGCTCTTGCCATGGTATTTTCGGTACGTAAACTTTCTAGATTTTTGTTAGGCAAACATTTCATTATTGAAACAGATAATACTCCGCTGACAATTGTTACCAGAGGAACGCCTAGTAACAGCAGGGTGGCAAGATGGTCCCTTCTGCTGCAGGACTATAGCTATGAGGTTAACCACATAAAAGGTTCACAAAACTGTCTTGCAGACCTTTTGTCGAGATGTCCATACAACGAACCTAATACCCAGTCGACACCAGAGCACAGTGCAGAGGGTGTATAAAACTGCAACGTAGATAGTGCTCAGTACCACAGCCAATTGTGACAATGTGTCAGTAACGCTGTGTACACCATTGTGATGGGGAAGATTGTATCTCCCAATGTATATAACTTATGTACATATTGTGATTCTTATTATTATTATGCGAATGAATGCGTATATAATTGTGAGTTATGTGAAAAAAATGAAATCAGTATTATGTAAACTAATGTGTTGTATAACTGTGAGATATGAGAAAGAATGTAATTATTATTGTAAATAAATATTATAACAACCAGACACTACGGAGAAGTGTCACGGGACAACACTAGAGGCTCCAAGAAGTTACCAAGCCACTATAACGTGAGGTAATCCTAAAGTATCCAGACCGAGGTGCCCAAGACGTTTTAACAAGGTACGAAAGATGACTGCGACAGTACAATCCGAGCAGAAGACGGAAGAGATGATCCAACAGCTGATAGTAACAACTACTACTCCGTTTATAGAAGATCCATCCAGAACGGACCAGCTTTGTTTGAATAACATCACAACACATGTAATAGTACAGCTGTATACTTCCGAGTTTTTGCATATTATTAAAAGTATATAAATGTATGACGTTGTATTAAAATGTGATTTAAAATATTCCCATATACGGAATTGTATATGTTGATTTGTATAGGATGTAATCTCAGCATCATAACTTGATTGCTTCTTTACAAACGTGACTTTTTGTGCACATTTGTCAATAAGGATCAAATTATGACACTAAGAAATGAGTTTGCAATTGTAATTTATGTCTTGTAAACGACGATAAATTGTTCCTAAATTTTCTGTATAATAACCAGGGGACATTATTCTAAATTGTTGGTGATATGTAAATATGTATTGTAACCATTAACATGTGTGCTTGATAAATAACATGTCAATGTAACATCGTTTAGATATGGACAGTATATTGCCAAAACTGTTGACCTTCATTAGAAACTCTAAATAGAGGTCTGATGGAGGAGTCATCTCAGAGGGAGATGCTCACGGCTTGACCTGATTATTTTAGTATTTTTGTTTTTGGCTGTGAGGTAGGGGCCAGTTTAGCCGATACCTACCGGACTAGCTGGGTCACAGCGAGGTAATGCCCATTAAATAGATTGTACTTGACTGTTGTACTTCATAGTGCAACATAAGTGGTGTATACATATTGTTGACTATTCACCTGTATATATTTATGATAATTGTTAATGTATAATGTTCGACTTTGACATGTTTAAGAACACCTAGAGATATATTATACATGTAAGGAAATCCTTTCATGGAAAAAGGGTGTGGAGAGTGTCAAGGTCTCACATCCGAGGTTGCGACGCGTTGTCTGTACCAACGCCAGACAACATAACAACACGCAACCCTGAGTAATGTTAAACACGGCAGAGAGAACGCGGCGTCGTTACCGACTCCCGGATAGGTAGCCACGCACAGCAATTGAGTTCACCCCATGAACCGTGCAGGGGACACCAGCTGACGCGAGCGTGTAAGCGTGTAAGACGCCAGAACTGGCAGACGGGCTTAGATCGTTGAACGGACAGGTCGCAAGGGAATGCGAGTTGAGTTTGAATCTGCCTTGAGAGCTAGCCTGTACGACAGTGGAAGACTGAGTCGAATGCTTGTATAGTTTAACTGTAAGTGAGATGTTTATTGCTTGCATGTATTATTATGTATTGTAGTGATCTTGTTCATGTTGAAATGATTGCTATAGATTGTCAGTGCGCGATGTTTGTGCGATAATTAATGCAGCGCGTCAATAAAGCGTGTGAATAATACTTTCGGATATTCACTTCGTGTGATTTGATAGTTTGATATTACTTCACACTTGCCAGAAAACGAGCTACTTGTCTTGTGTTATGCAAGACTCTGACAGTCATTGACAGTGAGTTGAGTGACCGGGCATGAGAAAAGAATGGGTGAGAGTGGGAGACAGTAAAGTGACTGACCTGGCTATGAAAAAACAGCCAGTCCTGAGAAATAAAATAGTGAGGGTAGAGGAAAAACCCCTAGGGGGGATGGGGAGAGAGATAGTGTATTTTGTTGTGTGAAGTCAAGGGACTTGGGGGAGTTGAGTTTGAGATACCGAAGGAGTCGGTAGTCCACGGACAACGGTGTTGTGTTGTTCTCCGAGTTGTGAAGACAGGCCTGAACCAGAGTGGGTTCTATAGGGAGTGAGGGCCTAAACCCAGAGTGGGTTGCATAGTTGAGCAGTGGCTCCGACCCAATGTGTGGGTTGTATTGTAGGAGATCCAGCCGTGGATAGTAGTTGGACTAAATGTCTTGTGGATTTGATATGAAGCAGGCTTGAGAAGGCATTGATGTGTGCTGGTTAAATTGTGAGGAGGATATTATATTCTATGGATTACATTATTTCTGGATGTATAAACATGTTCCGTCTGTCCGTCTTATTTCTGTAATAAAGGATTATGTGCGCCAACGGAATCTTGTTTAATGACTGGTGAATATGCACTGCAGGGGTGAGTTATATTGCAAGACAGTTAAATATCTCCATTGACACCCCATGAGTATCGTTACCTAGACAACGACCATCACACGACAATATCATGAACATATCATCGTAAGAACTTCGTGATATTATCATCAAGAACGACGTGTGACACACACACATATTTAACTGATATCCTATCTGTCCTGACATACTCAACACACACATATATAGGTGATATCCTATCTGTCCTGACATACTCAACACACACACATACACACACATATTTTACTGATATCCTATCTGTCCTGACATACTCAACACACACACATATATAGGTTATATCCTAACTGCCCGGACATAACAACACACACACATATATAGGTTATATCCTAACTGCCCGGACATACTCAACACACACACACACACACACACACACACACACACACACACACACACATATATATATATATATATATATATATATATATATATATATATATATATATATATATATAGTAAGGCTGCGGAAGTTAACGATTAATTAATCGATTAATCGTTAATTTTGTTTTAACGATTAATTTTTTTTAACGATTAATCGAAAACTTTTCTCCCATCACTTATACAAATGAACCGGATGTCGAAAAATTGTCGGACATTTTAAAAATAGTGCTCCAAACACAACCGAGTTGAAAAATTGTACTGAGTCACCATTGTATAAGCTGCAGCAAGATGTACCAACAAGATGAAACAGCATGTTTATTATGCTACATAGTCTTCTACATGTCAGAGAAACATTAACTGTCTACATGTCAGATGAAAAGAAGCAATACAACGGTCCAAAACTGTAAGGTTCAGATTGGGAGAAGATTTCGAAATATGTCAAAGTTTGACCTTATTCTGTTCGACCACGGTCCTGCTTGGCGGTCAAGATTTTGTTTCATGTTGCCACAGCTATCATCGTTGACAAAGCATATGACTGCACACGATGATGATCCGGGCTACACAGATAAATTTAAGGCAGCGTGTATTAATGACTTCAGTGAACATGTAGCTAATATGACAAGTATTTAAATACTACAGATTGCAACAGCACTTGATCTACGCTACAAATACCTGAAGTGTTTGTCAAAAGATGCAAAAGAACGAACTTGGTCACTTATTGAACAACAAATAGCAGTTCATGTTCAAGATGAGCAGATGGAGACTTCTGCAAGAAATGATACTGACATTGACAATGAAACTGTATGTGAACCAAATAAAGAGAGTATTAAGCTAATTGAGTCTGAAATGGATAAGAAAGTTGCTGAATCGGTTGACCCTTTACAATAGTGGAAACTTAATAAACATCGATATCCAAAATTGGCATTCCTTGCAAAGACCATTCTGTGCATACCGGCTACCCCAGTTCCATGTGAACGATTGTTCAGCCCTGCTGGTTATATTGTTAGTAAGACGCGCTCGTCACTTGAAGCACATACTGTCAACATACTCGTCTGTTTGCATAGTTGGTTATTAGATGACATATGAACAAGACAATCCAGTGTTATTTTTATTTTTGATAAATACGACTATAATGTGAGTTATATGACTATAATTGTTCTGCTTTAATCGAAATTAACGATTAATTAATCGGTAATTTTTCAAAAGTTAACTATTAAATTTAAATTAATCGGTCGCAGTCTTAATATATAGGTGATATCCTAACTGTCCTAACAATCTCAACACACTTATATATAACCCAGCTGTGTACTATTCAACTTGTTTTTTTACACAGCTCTTCCTGTGGTAATTCACTCAGTTAGGTGATTCTCCACAGAGACTAGATCGAACGTTCTGGGCCGAATTATCCTAATCCAATATGTACTCGACGTTAAATCAATAAACCCTCTCATATTTGGCTTCTAACAATATGTTCTTTACCGAAGGCGTGGATTCTTGGCAGAATTGCAACATCCGTCTTAGATTTCGTTAACGATTTATTTGCTTCTCGGATGTTGGTCAGATGTTCATGACAAAGAATAGGTCATCGGATTTCTCGTCAAACAATTAAGGGTCTTGACTATCAATGCGGTTTACAATGATGACACATGTATGCGTGCTCTTGAAGCCCTGCGCCCCTTGTTTGTCAATTAGCAGTTGTCCAACATCTTTTCTTGACATGGACCACGCGTCTGACTTGGTCAATTATTAAGCTCAGTATGAAATCGTAACATCTCCTATTGAGGAAGTATCCAGGAAATTGGCGGTAAGAAGTGAAAAAGATCAATAAGAGTAGAAATTCAAGATTGATACTCAACTATTGTATGCATTTCAAGGCCAGTGTTTAGTGCAATCAAGCTTAGACAGTTATAGTTTCAGTGTGTAAAATAGTTATAGTTTATCACTTATTAGATATCAAAAAGTGGTTGTAAAACGATGACACTATTCTATGTCCCATATTAAAGGCTAAAGGTGCATATCCCGGTAATGGACGTGATAGACACAGCACCTTAAGACGTCACTGCGCATATTTTGACGTTTGAGTTCTACACTTTTGCCGTGTGTGTAAAGAATGAATGTCGTATTAGTTACTTGTTCTTCTTTACCACTTTAGTGTCGTCCCTGGAGTGAAGGGAATCAACACCCACATTATTTTTTAATCCAGTATCTCTATCCTGGAGATATCCAGCAGACTCCATCCACACACTCCTTCAATCTGAAGACATCTTCTTCTCACTCTTGCTCACTCCTGGATCATGCCCCCTCTCATTCTTCCCCAACATAACATACTTGACAATTCTAGCCTCAACAAATAAAAAAACAAGAAATTTATTAAAGCAAAGAGTATATGTAGGAGAAGTGTGTATGTGTGTATAAGGTGTAGAATGCGTGACGTGTATTCTAATGTTAGACCAGTGATTTAGAAGCAAAGTCTGTAACATCATAGTGCTTAGCACACAACAGCACCATTTTCTCCGGACAGTGAACCTCACCCAGAAGATGACGATTTTCTCCAATCACTCGAACAGACAGGATGCTGGTAATTCGATAGACATTGTTGATCTTGGTCTTCACTCTATCACACGGTGAAGTTACTCTGTTTCCTAATGTTTGTTTGAACTGATAGTCTTCCAATTAACTGAAATGTCACTTGGGGAAAATCTACTGTTTATTAGTCTCTGATTATAACATTTTCTCCTCTTTTAGAATACAACCTATTAATGTTTGTTAGGTAGATGTGTATATCTATATATATATGTGTCCTTAGTATGCGAGTTATTAATCTTCGGTGATGAAGCTTATCACTCATTAAACACAACACTTCTGTTCATAAAATTCTACTCAGCAGAAACCAGGTTTCTGCGGAACAACTAGGTTCTGAGCCCCGTGTAAAAACCTCTCAGCAACCACTGTCTTCTTTCCATGAGTCATCATTGTATACAACTTTGAACTGCTTCTTCGTAATAAATCATCTCACACTCACGTGGAACACTCAAGGGGAACTGTAAATGGAACCTGTAGAGTAGATAACATCATGGTGAGGGCAACTCAGTCCTGGCCAGAATTAGGTAAGTGTAGGCCAATAACAGCACTCAGATCTATAACAGAGATCCGATCTCTGTCATACGGCCAAATAACTCAATCATATGATCTGAGACATGGCAACACCAGGAAAGAATAAAGGAACGGGTAGAAACCCAGCAGATGCCCTACTGGAAGATCCTACCATTACACATACCTCTTCTCCCTCTCAACCATCCTTAATCTCTCTAATTATTATTCCACTACATTGTCCTCAACTTCCTGAGTAAAATGATATATAACACAAGCTAATTGAAGCCACACAATAGAATACTAGTGCCGACGCTCCTATGATACTTTCTAGCACCGCACTTATAGAACATTCTATCACTAATCATAATACATTATATCACGGCACCTATAGTACATTATATCACCGCACAGTACTGTACTCTATTCCTAATCATACTCTTAAGTTAGATATAATTAATTGCCTACCATATGTCTATTCCTGTTGTTACTCGAGAAACTAGGCAACCCGATTGGATCTATGTCCGCGGATAACTATCACTACTTAGACAGCCCAGTCCCTCTAATATAACACAACTCGGAATAATCCCCAATCCTAACACTTCAGAATGTTTTTCTCGACTCCGTCCACCTGTTTACCGCACTGGGTTTTATATGGGTGCTTGAGTGAGTCACCAGAAAGTCCAGACGCCAATCAGTCCAGAATTTGGCTTTGTCCTCCTGTTTCTAGACTAACCAGAGTCAATTAGCTGTCAAGTTTCCTTTTCATCTGGGGAGTTCTTTGTCTCATACAACAAATATCCTGGTTGTCTGTAAGCCAGAGACCTTTCTCCCATTACAGAATCCTTCTGACCTCTAGCAGACATCTGTCCATTACTTTCAACGGCCAACTCCCGTTTTGTAGACAAATGTCGCCAGTACACACCTCTCGAACAACATCCTGTCATCAAACTGTCGACTGTGTGTAGACAACGCGACGTGACTCCCTTTGATCTCATACACACTGTCGACCAGGTGCAGAAAATCTGTACCGACGTATTTTCCTCAGTTTGTTCACCATCAAAGAGTCAATTGTGTTAGCAAAATAATGTCGGGTTTGGTTATCATCGGTCGCAACTAACAAGTTTATTTATCCTGTGACAACTTTGACAAATGGCTTCGAGAGTTTCAGACAGGGTGCACAAGGTGCTTTTGTGTTATCTCTAAATATGCCTGTAGCATAGACTATACACGAGCACGTGACAGGTAGAAATTGAAGAGATTCCCTCAGTAACAGAGGATTCCGATATTACAGATATGAGGTCCGCCTGAATATCCCTGTACCTTTAAACGAATGGCGTTTAAAAAACATAAGAATTGAAACTGAACAGCTAGAGATAAGGAAATATTAACGCAAGAAAGAAGTGATTCTTCCTATGAAGATGATATTCCAATTATTGAAAGACAACAAATGTTGCAAGATACACAACGTAGAATGAATGGACAAGTGACAGCTATTAACTGTGATGATTTACTTAACCCTAACTCTGATAGAGAGACTTGTGCCTCAGACAGATCAACCAAACAAACAAACAAACTTTATTTTCAAAAGGGTTAAGAATTGGGCACGCAGGCCCGTCTAACATTCTGCCCTTCTATCACTCTCTTTCATACATTATATCATTCACACATCATTCAAGGCTAACTTAAAACAGCAACAATATAAAATATATGCATTATAAAGGCATGTGGAAAATGAAAAATCAATGGATACAGGGAGATTGATTGAATGATTGATTGATTTAGGAACCGACATCGCAGCATTCGGGGCATTCCCATAAGCGCTTCGTCCCCCTCCTCAGCAGCCAGCGAAGAGTTCCAACACCAATAGTACCAGTACTTGGTGGAATATTGATGCATGATAAGACAGACGTGGTTGCGGCCTTGTGGGAGCACGTGTACACCTCGGGGGAGCATATGGATCACCATGGTCTGCAAGAATGAGATCAGCGAGGAGTGACGAGGGGATCTGGCCGGCGCTCGACGCTCAGAGCAAAGGCGAGGCGGACATATAATCAGATTGCTACAGGAAGAAGATAGCGTCAACTGGTGGAGTGAGTATAGTTCAATGGACAGCCAGGTAGATTCTCCTCAGGGTGAAAGCAAAACTAGTCACCAAAAAGATATACAATTTATCAGTGGATAGAAAAGAAAAATCTTAAAACAGAGAAAGTAAGGTGCGCAGTTGAAAGGGAATTGTCCCGATGAGGTCGGTTGTCAAGAACAAGCAACCAATTGTTTATATAATATCACAAGATGTAAATAGCACGGAAAGAAAGAGAAACACGCCTGATCAGCAAAGCGATGTTCTAACTGTCCGCATGTCGGAGCTTCAATCCTAGACCAGTTGCCGACCAATGCTTCTGCAGCTTACCTTGTATTGTTGTTACCTTTGTTCTAGCTAGAGTGAACTAGGCAGGCCGAGAGAGAGAGAGGGATCATGCTGCATGGGCAATACATCATTTCAACAATTCAGCCCAGGCTCTGTACTATAGGCCGGTCTCCCTGGCAGCTTTCTCAGTAACCCCGAATACTTTCGTGGTTGACGTGAGCGTACGAGAATTGGAAGCGGTTCGAGTAGCGCCAGTGACTTATGAGAGTATGGAGCCGGTCGCTCAGAAAGCAATGGCAAACTATTGAGCGTAATCTTGCCAAAAAATCAACAATCAGCTGAAAGATGCTGATGTTGACAGCGATGTCCAGTAAAGGATAAGCAAAACATTTTCTGTACTATAGAGAGGTATAACATTCGCTACCTCCATGCGTTGTAGTTGATGAGCCTTGTTAAAAGCTGAATGTAATAAAACTATCGTTTGTCAAGACGGCAATGTGCCAGTGAGTTAAATGACACGGTAATGGAGATATACAGTTTGATTACATTGATAAGCATGTTGAGTATCATAATTTATAGAAATGATTACGTACTAAGGTGCATAATGAGGTGCGTTAGAAAAAGATCTCTTGCACGTTACACGGAACCAATTTTAACATATGGCTGGGAATCTTGATCAACTAGTAAACAGGCGAAAATATCCCTGTATGCCTTTAAATGTGGTTTTATAGAAGAATTAGTTAGTTAGTCTTTCCTCTTGAGTCTAAGGCGGCGCATAGGGCAGAAGTCATGGCTCTCCATGCCTGGTTGGTTCGCTGCTATCTGTTGTAGATCCTGGATGTTCACTTGGCCGTTGAATGAGCCCTCTCTGATGATCGTTGAACGCAGGGTCTCTCTTGGTCTTCCCCGTTTTCTTTTCCCTAGCGGTGCCCATATGAGGGCTTGGTAGGGGAGTCTTGTCAATTCTGAGTACATGGCCGATGTAGTTCCAACGGCGTTTTCTTATAAAATTGGATGCACTGTCTTGCTTGGTCTCTTGTCTTATTTGCGTATTGGTTTAAAATCTGTCCAGTGGAGGTTTAACATTCTTCTAAGACATTTGTTCTCAATCTTAGAAGAATGCTGAAATTTAATTGGACAGCCAAACTGAGCCTTATGGACATTTTAAGTAGTTCTGAGTCGCAAAGACACAATCGTCAGAAGGAAGCAGTTAACATTTTCTTGTCACATTATCAGAAAACAGAAAATAGAACATGTGACAACCGGAAAGATTTGTGGACAGAGAGATAGAAGACGACATCGTGAAAACGTGTTTGACTGTCGTTGGTCATGGCACGGAAGGGAGTTATCACACGATTTAATCCATGCCGTCGGAGATCGCAATTTTAGGAGGGGCATGATCGACCAGGCCAGTCGCCAAGACACTGGATGATGATGGTGAAGGTGCTTAACGTGTATATTATAATTGTGTGATGGAACCATTGGGCACAGCCATCTTGGGGACCTGAAAACGTTAACTGAGAAGTTGAATTTTGTTTTATCCCAAGTTGTTAAGTTTACATGGCCAGACTGGCCAGACTGCGAGAACAGCAAATTAAAAGAGGGGTGGCCAAACAAGAACACTACGCAGGAAGCCGAAGAAGATTGATAAACCAACACAGAACTGGCGTCGTTAGCCGCTACACGCTGCGGGATTTTCAAAGGAGGGGATCGGAGCACTTATGGACTGAATGGTTCGATGTGCAACGAGGATGATCTGTCGACTAACTAACTAACTAAGTTTACATGTTAATGTCGAGAACACACATTGGACAAGGAGTAGACCTTAAAACTGTCTTAAGAAGACAAGAAATCTCACTTATATAAAACTGACATTTCTTTTGGTGGGAAATTGAAGTATATAACAGATCTGCACACCCCCACAGGAACTTAATTAAAGTTAAGGGTTGCTAACCGCCCACAATAAACACCAAAAGCGACTGTAATTAAAAGAGAACAGAAAAAATACGTCATTCTTGGAGATGACTTTGAAGCGAGGGTGGGCGGGGGGAGGGGGTTCTGAAAATCTGACTGTGGATGGTGGCCTTATTTTGATACCTTTTTTTACACCGTTTTTAACATGTTCCAATCTTAAGCAACGTTCTTTTTCTAAATGGATTACGCTCATATTAAGCGAAAGGTGAGAAATGTGGCTGAAGTTGTAATATGGATTGTGAAATCTTTTCTGCTAATGATGTGTTCTCACGTATCCTGCTGTAGAAGAAACTGTAGAATAGCTCAAAACTATAAGAAATAAATGTCAACATACCGCCATCAAACGATCTTATTCTTAGTGAGTAAGGATAGTCTGACATATGAGGCTACGACCTCCAGCATGAGCATGGAAGTGGAAGCAGTCACGGCGACATCGCATTGGTTAGAGGAGACCACTGCAAGACACGTTGTCTTCATTGCAGACTCAAAGAATATCCTTAGTAAGGGGAAGAAAGGAATGTTTCGTGTGGAATGGCTGGTCTCACTTCATAGGTTACATATTGTGAGAATTGTATGCAGGGAATGCACCTCTTGGTGGTATATCACCTATCGACAAGGGGGAGGTGGGACCAGGTGGAGAAGGTGGGGGTACAGATTGAGAGCCCGTATGTGGATAGGTTGAGATTGCGGGGGATTGGCAGGGGACTGGTAGAATCTCAAAACTTGAGAAGGAAGACCAAGTGAACTTTCAGTCAGATAGCGGTGGGAACGATTAGAAGAGTGACTCTTCACTGGCTGTTGAATGAGGGGACGGAGTGCGTATGGGAATGTCCTGAGTGCAGTGATGCAAGTTCTTAGTTCAAATAAAGTCAACAGTGAGTATGAATTTGAGCTCAGTCTTCGAAATGACGTTGAAAGCTTTTGTTTGATGTTAATTCAGGACTCTGTATGTTTGAAGTTTGATCTGCTGCTATATGTTACTGACCCCAAGGGTATGGCCGTAGAAGCACGTGGCATACGCGCAATACTACAACTAGATGAGAACCGTTAGCACAACTGACTCTGAACCTGTAGAAACTCTCATTGCATGAGGTGGGAGAAAGGGAGATCTATCCATAGCCTGGGTAACACTCAATACATCAATCATGTGTCATGCCGGAAAGCGTGAGCGGTCATGTCTCGCCATTTCACTCGATCACCAGCGTCGTGGATCAACTCAGTGTTCCTGTCTCGTTTATGCCATGTGGCCAAGCCATCCAGGTATTTTCCTCTCTGTCTTCCCC
Organism: Cepaea nemoralis; assembly: GCA_014155875.1. Taxonomy (NCBI): domain Eukaryota; kingdom Metazoa; phylum Mollusca; class Gastropoda; order Stylommatophora; family Helicidae; genus Cepaea; species Cepaea nemoralis. Next base: position 284,143 of record JACEFZ010028178.1, read on the forward strand.
TTGGTCTGTTCCCTTCGATCTTGCCAGTTGACACTAAGCTCTCCAATCCATATCTTCTCATAACATGTCCAAAAAAGTTGACTGTCTACGTCTAATTTTTCTAATCAATTTACGATTGTCATTTGTCTCCTGTATGGGATATGGGATAGAAGGGCAACTGCTAGAAAACATCATAGCCATGTACCACTCGAGCCAAAGTGCAATAAGAACAGTCAATACAGGAGTGAGACAGGGATGTGTGCTCTCTCCCCTGCTATTCAATATCTACATGGACAGAATTTCCAAAGAAGCAAGTCTCGACAGACCAGATTCAGAAAATTTAGAACTCTTAACTCCAGATGAAACAACTGACCCACAGGGAATAAATGAACTTCTATTTGCAGATGATCAGTGCCTGTTTTACAGCGACGAGGGCAGACTACAAAATCATATTACTAATCTGAGTTCAACCTGCAGCAGATACAATATGAGTATAAACACAGCCAAAACCGAAGTAATGCAAGTTAGCAGATCGCCAGGCCCACTAAGTATACAGATAAATAACACACCTGTGCAACAAGTTAAAGAATTCAAATACCTTGGAAGTATGATCACAGAAGATGGCAGATTAGACAGAGAAATTGAAATCAGATGTCAAAAAGCTAGTGCACTTACATATCAACTGTCACCCTTACTGAAACATCCAAACATACCCATGTCCGCAAAACGACAGATAATAAACAGCATATTCACACCAACCCTATGCTACCAATCTCAAACCTGGACTTAATCCAAATTACACCTTCGCAAGATCAACACCTGCGAAATGAGATGCCTGAGGAGAGCTGCCAACTTAACAATCCGAGACCGAGTAAGGAATGTTACTATCAGACAGACTGTGGGATCAACATCTTGTGCCACATTTATTGAAAGACAGAAGATCAAGTGGTTTGGCCATGTTGTTAGAATGCAACATCAGCAACTACCATCACTGGCCTTACATCAAAGATCATCTGCGACGAGACCACGAGGACGTCCAAGAAGAAAATGGATTGACGACATCAGAGACATTGTACAACCACACGGAATGACACTATTCAGTGCCGTCCACCGGGCGCTGGAACGCAAATTATTCCTCCCCACGGCGCTTTACGGCAGAAGTGGAAGATGATGATGATGATGATGATGATGATGATGATTTGTCTCCTGTAGTACTTGGTCATTGGTTTTTTTTTTGTTTTGGTGTGGTCTGTCCATAGTATTCTTTGCATTTTCCTCAGAAACCACATTGCTGCAGCCATCAGATGTTTTTCAGCTGACTGCTCATTGTCCAAGTTTCACATCCATACAAAAGAACATGCTCTATGTATTCCCTCAACATTCTTTTTGGGGAACACTGCTAGAGGTTATATCTCGTTACTACCACAACACCCCCCCCCCCCCCCAACCCAACTACTTCAGTGGCTCTCCATTAACACAACGCCCGCTCTAACTACTTCAATCTCTCTCCATTACCATAACGCCCACACTAACTATTTCAATCGTTCTCCATTACTCCGACGCTCCTTCTATCTACGCCAGCATATCTCCATTACCGTACTATTCCTAATAAAAACCAGGAAGATATCTGACGAACATGAATCTCACAGGTAATTTTGTAATCGCCGTGCCACCACTAGCCCCCAGTGTCGAATATCCTTCCTAATTACAACATACGTTCTTCTGTGCTGACGGGCTCCTCTCTGTCTTCTGAGTTATATTTTTTTTTTTTATTCGCATATCCTTTACAGGACATCGCTGTCAACAGCAGCATCTTTCAGCTGTCTGTTGATTTCTTGGCAAGATTACGCTCAGTAGTTTGCCTTTGCTTTCTGAGCGGCCGGCTCAGTGTCCCGCAAGTCACCAGCGGGGGACGAACCGCTCCCAGCTCGCTCTTGGGGCAACTGATTTGGTAAGTGATATTTATATCGGTGTAGTGTGGACTTTGAGGTCATACACAGAGGAACGTGTTATGTGTTGAAGAACAGTTTCCTTAAACAGCTTCAGTCCTCTCACTTAGGTCACACAAGGAGCACAGCTGACGAATATCTTATCAACCGGAAGGACACATATGCGTGTGTAAACCAGAATTACACATCCTATAAATATTATTCGTAGGCCACAACCACCATCATCACCACCACCACCGCCACCACCACCATCATCACGACCACCGCCATCATCATCATCATCATCATCATCATCATCATCATCATGTGTCTTGTCAAACCGTAATGCGTGCATGTGCCTCGTCAGATTTTGGTACTTATTATTCTGGGGGGGGGGGGGGGGAATACATTTATTCTATTGCCCAATACCATTGTCTTGGACGACCGAGCATCATGTCTGTCTATCTGCCACTGCCTCTTCTACCGCAGAATTTCCAGTTGCTGCGATGTTTTCCAATGCCTATTTGTCTTTTTCTTATACGTGTGTATGCTGTTCTATTTTAATTAGCCACTTGAGAGCAATTATTATTAATTACTCTGGAAGTTAATGATGTATGCACCATTCGTCTCAGGAACCACATTTAGGTGTTCATTCTCTCTCTCTCTCTCTCTCTCTCTCTCTCTCTCTCTCTCTCTCTCTCTCTGTCTGTCTGTCTGTCTGTCTGTCTGTCTCTCTCTCTCTCTCTCTCTCTCTCTCTCTCTCTCTCTCTCTCTCTCTCTCTCTCTCTCTCTCTCTCTCTCTCTCTCTCTCTGGTGTATTCGTTCATAATCCAAAATGTACTGTCAAACACAAGAACACATTCAATATATATTCCGGCATTCTCATTTTGATATTCCATTAAATTTATTTATCATAAAGATAATCTTCGTCTTCGGAGATTACATTTTTGCGAGGCCGTTCCTGTTATTAATGGCTGTCAAGTATCTTCTATCTGATGATTTGATTTCCTCCAAATATTTTAACTTATTGATTTCTTTCCATAAGCATGTTTATGTTTACTGTTATACCACATACTAGTGTTATCGTTTTCGTTTTCGTTGTTATAAAAATTATTTTTGTTTTATTGATGTTCATGGAGAGTCCTTGTTTGCATTCTCTCTTCTTCTTCTTCTTCTTCTTCTTCTTCTTCTTCTTCTTCTTCTTCTTCTTCTTCTTCTTCTTCTTCTTCTTCTTCTTCTTCTTCTTCTTCTTCTTCTTCTTCTTCTTCTTCTTCTTCTTCTTCTTCTTCTTCTTCTTCTTCTTCTTCTTCTTCTTTCATTCGCTTGAAATATGTCTATAACTGCAATGTTGTCTCTTGTATGAATTTAACTGTCTTTTTAAGTTCACTCACCGGTCTATAGAGTTTATCTTCCCCCGTCGTCTCTCTAGGCCAGAAGGTAAGCACTCTGTGTTATTTCAAAGCCCAGCAGATGTTGCAGATCTCTGACCGGTTTTAACAATGTGAACTGGCACCTTGCTGCCTTGACATACTATAGTCATTGTCCTTCAACAGAGTCATAATAACTTCTCCAAAGCCGATAGCCTGGGCTGAATTGCATAGACCAAGTGTTGCCCATACAGGATGCCCCCTCTCTCGGCCTGCCTAGTTTAATCCAGAGTAATGACTTGGGTTGAATCAAGAGCCAACATCATTACACTCGGTGCATTCCCATAAGCACTCAGTCCTCATCTTCAAATGACAGCGAAGAGTTCAATTACTAATGTTGCCCGTTGCAAACAACCCGTGACATTTGAATCGATGTATGCCATTATGCACGAACCCTGCCAGTTTTCACCTTTGCCATCAATATAAAATAACACAAGTAATGCAGATTTACAGAATAGAAAAACGAAACAATAATTTTCGTAATTCTGTTATGTAAAGCTGCATTTTGTTTGTTTGTTTTGGTTCGCATATCCCTTTAAAGGACATAGCCGTCAACATCAGAATCTTTCAGCTGATTGTTGATCTCTGGGCAAGATTACGCTCAGTAGTTTGCCATTGCTTTCTGAGCGACCAGCCCACATACCCCGTAAGTTACCGACGCGGCTAGAACCGCCACCGACTCTCGCGCACGTCACGTTACTCATGAGAGTATACGGGATTACGGAGAAAGTCGCTAACACCTAAGCCAGGAAGACCGGCTTACTTTGTATTATTTTCGTTTGTTTACATTTCCTCAGCTTTACCGCAGATCATCTGATTATATTCATATTTCACCTTTATCAGCAGGCTTTGTGAATCAGTTATAATCACACGCGTATACAGTTTGTTCTCCAAGCAGTGGAATGCTGCAGTAACCGCCTCCACCTCCATTCTCAGACTTGGAGTTATGTTGGCATGTGCCAAGCTCTCCTTTAATAAACATTGGCTATATTCTTTTACAATGAATAGGTATGCACTTTATTTCTCTTAATACAGAGCCATCGGTATAGATAACCACATCGCCAGGACGAGAGTAGTCACGAATTAATTGCCGAATTTCTACCTCCATAGTGTCTGCTGGCCACTTCCTACACTAACGGCCCCATGTGATTAAATCCCACTCAAGTCTGAATGTCTATACTGCACTCTGGACCACTCCTTGCCTCTGCCAATTTTCTCAAGAGGGCACACTTGCCTAATGGTTATCTTCTGCCTGAGACATCCGTGATCTTCCTCTTAGCAGCCTCTGAACCCTTGACTGCATCCAGGGAATCATGCAGGGTGTGTTCCTTCTCCGCAGCTACCGTCTGTAACACCTTGAGTCTGTCGGCAACACCAGGATGTATAGCATACACACTATTGTGGTGATCCTTCTACATGTCAGAATGAACCTCGTGGCTTGATTCTGTATGCGCTCTAGTTTCAATAGCTGACTCGTTGAGACAGTGAGCATCCCTAGTACACTCTACCACAGGAATGATTCATCCATCCATCATGTCACATGCCGATAAGCGTGGGCGGTCATGTTTTGCCATCTCACTCGATCACCAGAGTCGTGGATCAGCTCCGTGTTCCTGTCTCGACCATACCACGTGGCCAAGCCATCCAGGTATATACTTCTCGGTCTTCCCCTTAGTCTCTTCCCTTCGATCTTGCCAGATGTCACCAAGTTCTCCAAGTCATTTCTTCTCATAACATGCCCACACAATTTTGACTGTCTTCAACATGATTCCTGAAATGATAATGTGCTGCAAAAGTGTGAATAGCATTTTCTGCTTCATGTTGCATGCTGCCATACTCTTGAGTGCATTGAGCCTCTTCTGACATTCTGTAACCGCCACTTCAACATGATTCCTAAAGGACCGACTTCTATCAAAAGTGATTCCCAGATACTTCAGTCTGCTTTCTCTATTCACATTTCTACAATTTATTGTGAGGTTGGAACGTCAGCATTTACAATCCTATTGTCCAGAGAGCACCACAAACCAGATGACTTTGCTGCATTAATGACAGCATTCATCTCCGTTCTCCAATCCATCACTTTGTCCATTGTCGCAAAGAATTGCTCTATTGTTGTTGTTGTGTGTACATCAAGAATGACGATGACAATTTATTTCATTCAGTGCGGGTTGAAAGTATGGAGCCGTGAGTTTTAAGATGGCTGATTAGGCCTATTTTGGCTCGAAATGTTCTTTGACAATGTGGGCAAAGAATGCTTGACGTTCCAGGAGGAGTATCTCCTGCAGTGGTTTTTCTGTCCAGCCTTTTCTGCCAGTTTAACAGTGTCGCCATCCATTTCTTGACCAACCGTCATTACAGACATATGTCCGAGGAATCGTATAACAAATGTACTTGCGTTGTATGATAGTTTTCAACAATAAATATCAACTCGCGAAATTCTGAACATAGACACAAGCGAAGATTTTCATTTCTTTTTCAGATCTTGCTCTTATTTGCTTCCACAGAGTAGTTAGTTCTGGTATGTCATTAAAAAAATTATGTTCACAGATATTCAGGTTACAGTAAAACAAAATCAACATACATAATTCGTCTCGATATCTTCTTTTGCATAATTCCACAGGCTCTCTGTTGGACATCCCTTGATTCTTTCCATATAGTCGATCTTCATTATTGTCCAGATTGTCAACCCCAAGCCCGATGAAATCCATACTCTTAACGAAATAACACCAACACGTCTGGCCCCTTAGGCTTTCAGGCGGCTTCTGTTTCCATTGTTATTGTTGCTATTCTAAGTATCTGTCCTCCCAAAACATCCCGTCACTCCTGGATATTATTCTGGTGCTTTTTAGTGCGTTTTTCTCTACTATTTTCTATCGCACTTCATTCGCATTCATCTGTTTACTATTTTAATTCTATTTATGAGCTGTACTAAGTCAGTATATGACTGTCACCCATGTAACTTCTATAACAATCACTCTGGTGTAACAGCTCTTGCATCATGGTTGCTTCACAAGTGACAGCACACTTGCGTAATGATGTACGCCATGAAATTCGGTCTTTGACAGCAGTCTCCCAGGTGTCAGGTTGAATTCCAAAAGCTTTAAGCCAGTCATTCTTTAAAGCGTTTCCTCTGGCCGCCTTGGGAGCGTTTACCACAACACAGCTCGCCGTACACAAAATTCGTTTAGGGAGCCTGTGATCTGGCATGCAAGGCAAGTGACCAGCCCAGCGAATCTGATTTTTCATTAGTATAGTGTGGATACTGGGCATGGACACTCTTTTAGAACGTCGGTGTCTGGGATCTTGTCTTGCCATTTAATCTTCAATAGCTTCCTAATGCAAACTGTGTGGAAGTGGTTTAAATTACTAGCGTGTCGCTGATAAACACTCCAGGTTTCACAAGCATATTACAGTGTGGATAATACATTGCTTTATAGACTTTCAGCTTTGTTTGCAGGCTTATTCTACTTCTGTCTCATACATTCTTGTACTTGTACAGTCTGCCAAAGGCCGCACTGGCCTTGGGGATTCTTGCATTCTTGCATTCACAATTCATCAATTGTGACAGCTTGTGACACAGTGCTGCCAAGATAGGTGAATTTGTCCACAACACTAGTCTATGACCATTCACCTTGATATTCGGCACGGTGTGATTATTCCCTGGAGCTGGCTGGTACATAACTACAGTCTTCTCCAAGTTGATATTAATCCCACAGTTGGACAGGCATATCGAAAGCTAAAACAATGTGTTGCATGTCTGCCTCTGAGTTGGTATATAGAGCGCAATCATCAGCAAACAGGAGCTCTCTGACGGTGTCGCTGTTAGTTTTGGTTCTAGCTTTCAGCCTTTTGAGATTGAACAACTTTCCATCCATGCGATAGTTGATGTCTATTCCAATGTCGTTCTTCTCGAAGGCATTCGTCGGCTTAGCTGAAAGCATGAGGCTGAACAGTGTTAGTGCCAGGTAACATTCTTGCTTCACTCCATTGGTGACACTAAAGGGCTCAGACAGTTGACCATTTTCCTGTACTCTTGCTTGCATACCATCATGAAATATCCGCACTATTTGGACAAACTTTCGTGGACAGCCTATATTTCGTCAGTCTTCAACAGTTCTTCTCTGCTGACTGTATCAAAAGCCTTCGTAAAGTCAATGAAAGTGGAGAACATTTCGTAGTTCTGTTGCCGACATTTCTCTTGCAGCTGCCTTGCAACGAAAATCATGTCAACAGTTCCTCGTTTTTTTTCTGAAGCCACATTGACTCTCAGGAAGAAGACCTTGATCGAGATGGACCGTGAGGCGATTGAGAAGAATTCTGGCGAGTATCTTCCCTGCAATTGAGAGCAAGGAGATGCCTCGATGGTTGTCACAGGTTTCCTTTACGATTCTAAAGATGGACTATTGACGCGGCCTTGATATCTTGTGGGCTCGTCACCCATATGTTTGTAAAGACTTGGTGAAGCTGCTCTGTTAGGACCGGCCCACCTGCCTTGTATATCTCTGCTGGGATGGAGTCAGGACCAGGTGCCTTGCCGCTGGAGAGTTGCTGGATGGCTTTGTTTACTTCCACTATGGTTGGCAGGTAATCAAGTGTATAATTAGTGGCAACTTGAGGAAGGCAGTTGATGGTTTCATCATCGGAGAAGGAAGTTGCATTTAAGATTTTACTGAAATGCTCTGCCCAGCTCATATCACACATTGGTTTTAAAATTACGTCAATCTCGCCTTCCTGGTATACTCGATCTTTTTCACGAGGGCCGTTCACAAAGCTAAGAATGAAGATATATACGTGATATTTGGCATACCTCAAATATAGTATATGCCGATTGTGTGCACAACAAATTTCAACCCAACTGGCCAAATAATAGGGCTGCCCTAAACCGTTGAAAATTAGCGTGTTAGCAACTTGCTTTATAAGCAGCCAATTGTGACATAATTTATCATAGCAGAGAAGGAAACTATTTTGAAACTTCAGAAGCGTCTATATGATGTGTATGGAAGTTTTGCAATCGACAGCAGGAGTACAGTCAGTCGCTGGGTTCAGAGTGTCAAAGAATCAGGAAGTGGAGATAGGACGGAGCTGCTTGATCGGCCTACATGCACTGTTTCGCGCTGGCAATAAGCCGTACAAATTGATGGGGATTCTGTGGAATATTCATTCATTCATTCATTCATTCATTCATTCATTCATTCATTCATTCATTGGCACCGTGCCGTCTTGACAGACGATAGTTTGTTACATTGTGCTTCAAAAAGGCATAATAACTACAACCCATGACGGTAGCGAATGTGACTGATTAGGCCATTTCGTGCTTTAAATGTTCGTCCACAGTGGATGCATGTGAACACGTGGTCATTTCTACCATCACGCACCATCTTATGTCTCACACGCAAACATTTTCTGCAAACATTTTCTCCTTTGTCTTTATTCTAATTCTGATAGTTGCACTCCATGCAACACGTTCAGCGGCGACTTGCACCCAATGTGCATTATCAATGCCTGTATCAATCATGTCCCACTTACACACATCTTTGTATCGTAGGAGAGGCCGACCCTGAGATCTCTTTATTTTTTTCGCATATCCTTTACAGGACATCGCTGTCAACACCAGCATTTTACCGCTGTTGTTGATTTCTTGGCAAAATTACACTCAGTAGTTTGCCACTGCTTTCTGAGCGGTCGGCTCACTTATCCCGTAAGTCACCAACGCGGCGAGAACCGCTTCCAATTGCTGCGTTGCCCTACGTGGATAAACGGGATTACGGAGAAAGTCATTTAACCCCTAGGCCAGGGAGTCCGGCTGAGATCTGTTACCCACCTGTAATTCACCAAAAATGATGTCCTTTGGTATTCTACCATCATCCATCCTCCGAACGTGTCCTATCCTACTAAGTTTACGAAGACTGAGCATGGAATATACCGTCACACAACCTGATCTTTCCAATACTTCAGTATTTGTGATTTTGTCTTGCCACTTAATACCAAGTATTTTTCGTAGACACCGCATATGAAAACTGTTTAAACCAGGGGTGGCCAACCTTTTCAGCAGGCGGGCCAAATTTCAGAAATAATATTTTCTGCCGGGCCACGCACCTAATATTTTTTTTTTGAGGGGGGGGGGGGGGGGCGGTTAATTAAAGTAAACATGCAAGCGTGCTACAGCCTCGACCACATCATCGCTTCCAACTCCGCGAGTCTCAACATGACGTCTGGCGGGCCGCATGCGGCCCGCGGGCCTCGTGTTGGCCACCCCTGGTTTAAACGTTTCTCTTGGTGTAAGTTGTATTCTGTTGAATAATACCGGTGTTTACTTGACATATTCATGTCTATTGTGTATACATTTACTGCTTGTTTAAATAAACACCTCCTGACAAAAACGATGTGGTGCATTACTTTCTAAACGCTCCCTCGCATTATTATTTCGCTTCTGAGAGAGAAAAGATCTGGCGAGAAAACGCATTCTTGTCTGTCTTCATGTTGTGTCCCTTCATAACAGTCCGCTGTATTTCGCCTGTTAATCCCCATCTTCTTGGGGATGTTGTCTTATTCTGAATATCCTTCTTGCTCGATTTCTATCCCCACCTGTACGGGGAATTTTAACTCGCTCAATATGCACACGGGGCTGATAAGCTTTAGTTCACGTTTAACCATGCCAGACATCCGATCTACATCTCCATGATCACGGGAAGTAATGGGAAAGGGGGGGGGGGGGTGGAGTAGACCATCCTATTCTCATCTCATCTCATCATGTTCCTCTTGTACCTTGCGGTGCCGAGGTGAAGTATAAACATCGTGAGAGTGCCTGATTATGGGCTTCATGTATCGATATTTCCATGGACTCTGCTATTCGCTCCGTCCAAAGTTTACGTGGTTGGCCTCTTCCTCTGTTTCCATCTGGTCTGTACATCATTGCTTGTTGTGGTATGCTGTTGACTGGTAACCTTCTTGCATGGCCAAACCATTTGACATGCTGCCTTTCTAATAATATCTAGTGCTGCTTTAACCCCCACTTTAGTCCTGAATTCTTCTTTCTGATCTTATCTCGTCTTTATACGTTGACTATTCTTCTCAGAACCTCATTTCTGTTGTTGTGACTTTTCTTTTCTCTGTTTCTGTCATTGTCCAGGTTTGGCATTGATAGCATAGAGTTGGTAGGAAGATTGTGTTGTAAAGTGCTTTCTTAGTAGTTTGTTCTTTAGTATTGGTGTCATTTGTCTAATGAGTTTATTTGCCTTATTGCACACATTTTCGATCTCGTCTTCTGATCTGCCATTTGATGATATTATACTTCCTAGGTACTTGAAACTCTTTACTTATTTCAAGGGATGTTCGTTTAGGTGAATTGTTGTTATTTGTTCTTCTTTAGTTATTGACACATGCCTGGGGTCATTGACATTAAGGAGAATGACCGTGCTAGTACATAAACAAGTGACCGGGCATGAGAAATAATAGATGAAAGTTAGAGACAGTAAGGTGAGTGACCCCAGTAAGGAGACTACGAGATAAACATCAGCCATGAGAAATAATGGTGAGGGTAGATGGAGACCCCCAGGCTGGATGGGGAGAGAGACAGTTTTAGGCTGGGGTGTAATGTTGTGGGGAGACCAGGGAGGGGTTACACAGTAGGGTTAAAAGACAGTGGAAAACTTTGAGTTGGCAGTGGAAGCTGAGACCGACTGAGGTTCGGTTCGTGTGAAGTCAGGAGACTTCAGGACTGTTGATGTTTTGGCGCCGAGCTGATCGGTTGTCGAAGAAGTGGGAAGCTTAGACTGACTGCGGTCAGATCTTTTGTTGTGTTGTTCTCCCAGTTGTGAATGCAGGCCTAAAAACCCAGTGGGGGTTGGATAGTTAGTGGAAACTAGACCCATTGTGTGGGTGTATTGTGTGAGGTCCAGCTGTGGATAGGAGCTGGATTACCTGTCTTGTGAATTTGAGATTAAGCAGGCCGTAAGAAGACAGTGATGTGTGCGTGTTAAGTTGTGATGTGGATATAGATATTCTATGGATTATATTGTTTCTGGATAATGAGTTATGTTCCGTTTGTCTGTGTTCTTTCTACAATAAAGGATTATGTGCGCCAACTCAATCTTGTTGAATGACTAGTGAATGTGCACTGCGGGGGTGAGTTATATTGTAAGATAGTTAAATAACTCAATTGACACAACAGGAGTATCGTTACCTAGACAACGACCATATCACGCACTTATCATCAAGAACATCGTGATATTATCTGGATGGCTCGTCCGTTCAAGGAAAACGGTGTAATATTGATATATCTGAGAGCTCGTCCGTTCAAGAAACCCAGTGTATTAACTGAGAGCTCGTCGCTTAGTAAAGATTTTCTGACAGCTACATTCGGTCAAGGAACACCCAAGCTAGCAGACAGTTAACGGAATACCAGGATTAATCCAGAAGGGGGTGAGAATATCGTGCGTGTGTATGTAAGACGGCACATCGGGAAAGATTGTCGGCGCGCGTGTGGAAGACACGCCATACAGACTAACCGGGAGAGTCGACTTCGGCGACGGGTTAGTCACTAGTCACAAACAGCGGCACAGAAAAGTCGGCGCTACGATAACTAGCCGGACTATATCCTGACAGGTGTGTGTGGGTGTGACGAAGACATGATTGAACACCACAGATAACAGACAGTTCACGTGAAGGTCAACAGTACATGTAAAATTGGATACCAGGCAGTATTGCTGCAGCTAGCGGGGACGCCAGAGAATTAACGCAGACAGGCGAGTGTGTTTATAGGTCAAGCGAACAGCACAGGTGAAAAGGCGCGACAGGGGCGGGTCAGTCCTGTGCGCGTTGAAGACAGGTGTGTGTGGCGAGGTAATCGCGTTGTGTGGTCGCAAGGCGACGATAAACTCTCTCGGGGAGGGGAGAGGTACGAGAAAGTGTAAAACAGAGATAATTGACAGTCGCTGATTCAGCGGGAAGTGTGACAGACGGGGGTAGTGACGTACCCCTACCACAGCCGTGTTGGGGCTGAGAAGGTTGTATGGAAATATTTACGGAGGATTTTTCCACTGATTGTGATAAAGATGTACTGAGGTACAGACGGAGGTACTGACTGAGGTTGACTGCAAAGGTCAAGGTCAGGGACAGTGGACATTTACTAAAATTTTCCACAGGAGAACTGGATAAACAAGTTGTTTTGAAAGAAAGCCAGACTTTATGTTCGTCTTTGTTCAATCTCTTTGTGATCATTACCCTGTTATGAGCAAACAATTTTAACGTGTCGTCACCGCATCCGTGGGTGCATACAATTGCTAAAAAGTAAATTACTATACACAGTGAAAGCGTTGAACATGTGCTGCCATTTCTTTTGGTGAACTCATTACATATATGATACGGACTGTGTTGAAACAAGACGTTTGGATTATTACTTTGTTGTCACCACGTCCAGGGAAAGTAACAACATATCGACAGAACATTTTGGATAATCACTATCATCTTCAACTTTTGTCGACTGTTGGAATTTATGATCACCACGTGAAATTCAGTAACCACTCAACAAATCAATCAGTCGTTTTGGGAATCTAGCGTCGTAGACATCTCTGAATGTTAACCAACAGACACTTCCAGCCTATTGTGCCTATATATTCCAGCCTATAAAACTATTAACAGCAAAATAAGAACGTTTGGCGACGGATTAATAAGCACATTAGTGTCGGCCAGCCATTTGGACATTTTGTTTGCTCTCATCGTTTTAACTGTCGTTATCGTTTGTGTACTTATATATATATATGGAAATGTTATTACATGTAGTCGTTGGGTGGGCATTTTTTGCAATTTCCATCTGTCATAGGCGTTGAAAAGCGTGGTTCTTGTGCTTACGATATTTTTGTAAGGACAACGCTAAAAAAGTTAGCAGGGTGTGCATTGGCATTGTGGTCCTAACCAATATCTAGAGCCGTTGTGTATTGCGTCAAAGCTGTGTATATTATTGATTTGATATTATTTGATATTATTTGATTTCTTTTCTTATTATTATTTTTATGTATGATATTTTATTTCTTTGAGTATATATGTGTTATTACTGTAACTCTTGCGACTAATCCTGTTATATAGACTGTTTTCGGTGTCAGTTTACATATATTACGCGCACTGTGGTCGTCTCTACACAAGCTTGTGGATGTTACTGTGGTTTATTTTTGTGTGATCACCGTCTCCGTGTACTCAGCGTGTGCGACTAGCGTTTTATAGCAACACTTAGTGTAGATCATCCATTCGTTTGTATATGTATTTATATGTATGTTTAACAATATTTCCAGAGATTTTCTACAGCTATTGGATTTATATATATACGAGGGAGTATATGTGATATTCCCCCTTCACTACCTAGTGCTTATAGAGTGACTGGGTGAGTACAAAGTGATATTTTAGCACTACGAATTTACATACACAGGGAGTGGTGGTGTACTTAGGGAGGGCACACAAAGACTAGTAGCATAGTCTTTACATTTATAATTGGCTGACAGACAGCAACGTGTCCACAAGTACAAGATGCCTATTTTAATGGAATATATTGAAGCAGGTGAAAGATTAGGCCTGAAGGGTAAAGAGTTACAGGAGTATGCAGAAGCGAAAAACAAAAACAGATTGAAAGAGAACAAAGACAAGCTGAAAGAGAATAGAGACAGGAAGAAAAGGTAGCTGAGGACAAGCACCTACATGAAGTAAAGTTAGCTGAAATGGAAAACAAGCGTCTACAGGAAGAGAAAGAGACAATTGAAACTAGAAATGACACAACTGGAACTTGAAAAGTTAAAACAAACAAATGCGTTGGAAATCGAGAAAGAGAAGATTAAGATGAAGGCAGAAAATGCAATAAATCAGTTAGAATTTGCATCGAAGGGTCAAAGTGAAGAGAGCAGAAGACCATTGCAGTCGTCACAGAGATTAAAACTGCCATATTTTACAGACCTGGACCATCTTGAATCTTATTTGTCGAGATTCGAAGCATCCGCTAAAGCGTTAGGCATCCCAGAAGGCGAGTATGCTATTAAATTGGGCGAGTTTCTTACGGGTAAGGCCATAGATACAATGTTTAATTTACCTGTGGAAGAAAGAAACAACTACACTATTTTGCGTCAACGTCTGCTTACAAAAATCCAACTAACTGAGCATGGATACAGAACAAAGTTTAGACACTTAGGACCAGAGGCAAATCAAGATTTCACAGATTTTGTTAATACAGTAAAGAACACATTTAACAATTGGATGGAGCTCGCAGAAGTAGGGAAAGATTTTAATAAATTAGTGGATTTAATGTTAAGAGACAAGGTAGTATCTGCATGCAACACAAACTTAGTAGCTTTCTTTGAGGAACGTAAGCCAAAGGACATAGACACAATGTCATAGTTAGGGCAAAACTACATGACTGCACATCCAACCAGTTCTATTGGTAGACTAATGAGTGAGGAAATAGTCTGTGCAGCGTACACTAAACAGGACCAGAATCCAGTTATTAGACCAAGATCGAAAAGTGTGGATTCAACACATAGATATGAACAACAAGAACCTCAAGACAATGCTTTTCGAGGAAACAATGTTGGTAGAGTAGGACGTTACCCATACAAAAGGGGGAATTTCCAGAGACGTCCAAATAGTTATGCCGGATGCTGGAATTGTGGGAGCTGGAGACACAAGGCAGCACAGTGTGATGCATAACCATGCAGTGAGCCAACAAGTAACGCAAGGAAGGAAATCATCTGTTTCAAATGTGGAAAGAAGGGGCATGTCAGCTATCATTGTACGATGAGGGAAACGGAGCATTCTAATGCAGCACAAGTGATTGAGACTATCAACAATGAAGATTGTAGTGGGTGCAAACCTCTTTTTGAAAAAGACGGTCAGCCAGTCTTAGTGTGTGGTTATACAGTGAAAGCAGGATCAGCAGTCCATGCAGGTGGAAGCATGAAGATGCACCATGGTTTCGTTAATGATAGGCCAGCATTAACAATTAGAGATTCCGGGTGTACGTCTATCGGAGTTAGAAAAAGTTTAGTGAACCCCTCGGAGTACACAGGGAAAAGATTAGGTGCATTACATTTAATGGGACAGTAGAATTCTACCCATTAGCCGTTATAGCAGTAAAAACACCATATATCACAGGAAGAGTGGTAGCGTGTGTTCTAGACTCACCAGTGGCAGATTTGATCATCGGAAACGTGCCAGGAGTTAAAGATTGTACAGAAGAAGAAGTAGTTTATTGGGACCAGAAACATAGTTTAAGTAGTAGCGAGGTAGGTACCAAAAGAAAACCGAAATTAGAGAGTATAACTGAACAAGAAGAGGCACGTGAAGTAGACACAGGAACTCAGGACAAGGATAGTACAGCTGAGCAGGTGAGAATGGATCTCAAACATAGCGTTAGTGACTTCCAGAGTCAAGATACTACTCTCGACAAATGTTTCCAAGGGTGTGGTAAAGTGAGACATAGACAATCAAAGAAGGGTAGATGGTGCTTCGAGAGGAAGAACAATGTTCTCACCCGCCGGTTTTCAGAGGGTGGAACTGCACGTGGGCAAGTAGTAGTACCATTAGCACGTAGGGACCGAGATACTAGAACAGCTCAGGATAGTGCATGTGCAGGGCACATAGGCATAAGGCATATGCAGCAGAGAGCAGGGTGCCAGGTATATGGGCCAAGAGTGAATAATGAGGTCAGACTAAACACAGACTCCAATGTAACGGTACAATATGTAGATAGAGAAGTTAACTCAGGTCAAAAGAGTGTTCGCGACATCACGGATCCAGGGTTAGGGATAGCATACAGATGTTGTAAATATATGGGAACCATGAGGAATGGGTACAAGAAAGGTAGAAACATCATCGACAGAAATAGATGGAGGTTTGATGCAAGAAAAGAACCACCGGATACAGGGTCGGTACACAAATAGGTTGTGTCTTCTTGAGGATGTTAATAGACTTACAAGTACACAGATATTATGTTCTCTATGATGTTTATTATTATTATGTGAGATACTAGTTATGTATTGATGTGTGGGGAATAGGGGAGTGTACTATAAGCATTTGATGTATTATTTAGTGTGGTAGCTAGAGTAAGTTGGGTTTATACTTACGACTACCCAGGCAATGTGTCTGGGTCACATATTTCATAAGTATTAGTCTCCCAACATTTGAAAACGATGTTTTATTTTGAGGATGGGGTAGTGACACATGCCTGGGGTCATTGCCATTAAGGAGAATGACCGTGCTAGTACATAAACAAGTAACCGGGCAGTGAGAAATAATAGATGAAAGTTAGAGACAGTAAGGTGAGTGACCCCAGTAGGGAGACTACGAGATAAACAACAGCCATGAGAAATAATGGTGAAGGTAGATGGAGACCCCCAGGGTGCATGGGGAGAGAGACAGTTTTAGGCTGGGGTGTAATGTTGTGGGGAGCCCAGGGAGGGGCTACACAGTAGGGTTAAAAGACAGTGGAAAACTTTGAGTTGGCAGTGGAAGCTGAGACCGACTGAGGTTCGGTTCGTGTGAAGTCAGGAGACTTCAGGACATGTTGATGTTTTGGCGCCGAGCTGATCGGTTGTCGAAGAAGTGGGAGCTTAGACTGACTGCGGTCAGATCTTTTGTTGTGTTGTTCTCCCAGTTGTGAATGCAGGCCTAAAAACCCAGTGGGGGTTGGATAGTTAATAGAGGCCTGAACCCAGAGTGGGTTGGATAGTTAGTGGAGACTAGACCCATTGTGTGGGTGTATTGTGTGAGGTCCAGCTGTGGATAGGAGCTGGATTACCTGTCTTGTGAATTTGAGATTAAGCAGGCCGTAAGAAGACAGTGATGTGTGCGTGTTAAGTTGTGAGGTGGATATAGATATTCTATGGATTATATTGTTTCTGGATAATGAGTTATGTTCCGTTTGTCTGTGTTCTTTCTACAATAAAGGATTATGTGCGCCAACTCAATCTTGTTGAATGACTAGTGAATGTGCACTGCGGGGGTGAGTTATATTGTAAGACAGTTAGATAGCTCAATTGACACACCAGGAGTATCGTTACCTAGACAACGACCATATCACGCACTTATCATCAAGAACATCGTGATAGTTATAGTCATTACCTCTGTTTTGCTTGTGATAATTTTCATGTTATGTTCCCTACACATTTCGTTTAGACTATTCATGTGGTCTTGTAATTCAGCTTCTGATTTTGCTTTTAGTGCTTTGTCGTCCGCAAACAGGCGTTCTCTTAATCCAAAATCGACGCAAACCACAATTTGAAAGTTACAATGAAGGATGTTGCATTGTCTAAGTTGCACTTGCAAACCATTCCCAAAACACCAATTGGATAGACTGACAGAACTAATGAGCAAAAGAGAGAACGAAAGAACAGTATTTTTAAAAAAAAGGTTATTTCTTGTAGTCCCACGAATCTCACTTCACGTTAATTGACCACTTCTGACATTATACACATTCATTAACTTCTTGTATCCCATATTTCGATTCCGAAAACCTGTTCTATCCCAATTGTTAACTTAACTCCTTCTGTTCCATGCTTTATTATTTAAACCCACGAAGACTGAAAGACTGTCACTCTAAAGTGTGCTCGAAGAAATAGAAATAGAGGAAGTAACAACAGCTAAATGGCTAGACGCTGGTATGCCAGTCGGTTTGTCATCAATCCGAATACTCACGCGGGTGGATTCCTTCAATTGACCTGACCTCCCATGTCTAGTCAGCCTAAAATAGAAACTGGGAAATATTTTGGGAAGTATTAACGCCCAGCGTTGTATTGACATAATCGCGCATCGATTGTCGATTCATCTATACAAATATAGCTCTAACACTATATGTCCAATGTGTATAGGGTGTAAGGGTGTGTAAATGTGTCCTTTACTTTCACTTACCACATTTCCCAGTACACCCCAACAGTGCCACACAAATGGTAGGCCTGGACCAAACAAAAATTGATGGCGGAAAAATTGGACTTTACCTAAGAGTTGATAATATGGTAGCAGAAATGTTGTATTATATATAAAATTAAAGGTGGTTGCTTAGGGAAAACTGCTATGTTAATATTTTGCTTGAGACAACATTTCGTAATGACAACGTTTCAGCAATTAATATAAGTCCATGGCAGATACACGAAGTAACTTAAGATTATTGATCATCCTATGGCAATTAATCAGTTTTAAAAATTCTTTTGTTTTTCTTGTACTAACAAGTGGTCGTGAATGAAAGTGTTTTCTTGCACTAACAAGTGACCGTGAATGAAAGTTTTCTTGCACTAACAAGTGGCCGTGAATGAAAGTGTTTTCTTGCACTAACAAGTGGCCGTGAATGAAAGTGTTTTCTTGTACTAACAAGTGGCCGTGAATGAAAGTGTTTTCTTGTACTAACAAGTGGCCGTGAATGAAAGTGTTTTCTTGTACTATCAAGTGGCCGTGAATGAAAGTGTTTTCTTGCACTAA
Organism: Cepaea nemoralis; assembly: GCA_014155875.1. Lineage (NCBI taxonomy): Eukaryota > Metazoa > Mollusca > Gastropoda > Stylommatophora > Helicidae > Cepaea > Cepaea nemoralis. The sequence continues at coordinate 302,924 of JACEFZ010028178.1, forward strand.
AAAGTGGCCGTGAATGAATGTTTTCTTGCACTAACAAGTGGCCGTGAATAAAATTTTTCTTGCACTAACATGTGGCCGTGAATGAAAGTGTTTTCTTGCACTAACAAGTGGCCGTGAATGAAAGTTTTCTTGCACTAACAAGTGGCCGTGAATGAAAGTTTTCTTGTACTAACAAGTGGCCGTGAATGAAAGGTTTCTTGCACTAACAAGTGGCCGTAAATGAAAATTTTCTTGCACTAACAAGTGGCCGTGAATGAAAGTGTTTTCTTATACTAACAAGTGGCCGTGAATGAAAGTTTTCTTGCACTAACAAGTGGCCGTGAATGAAAGTTGTCTTGCACTAACAAGTGGCCATGAATGAAAGTGTTTTCTTGCACTAACAAGTGGCCGTGAATGAAAGTTTTCTTGCACTAACAAGTGGCCGTGAATGAAAGTTTTCTTGCACTAACAAGTGGCCGTGAATGAAAGTGTTTTCTTGTACTAACAAGTGGCCGTGAATGAAAGTGTTTTCTTGTACTAACAAGTGGCCGTGAATGAAAGTGTTTTCTTGTACTAACAAGTGGCCGTGAATGAAAGTGTTTTCTTGCACTAAAAAGTGGCCGTGAATGAATGTTTTCTTGCACTAACAAGTGGCCGTGAATGAAAGTTTTCTTGCACTAACAAGTGGCCGTGCATGAAAGTGTTTTCTTGCACTAACAAGTGGCCGTGAATGAAAGTTTTCTTGCACTAACAAGTGGCCGTGAATGAAAGTTTTCTTGTACTAACAAGTGGCCGTGAATGAAAGGTTTCTTGTACTAACAAGTGGCCGTGAATGAAAGTTTTCTTGTACTAACAAGTGGCCGTGAATGAAAGTGTTTTCTTGTACTAACAAGTGGCCGTGAATGAAAGTGTTTCTTGTACTAACAAGTGGCCGTGAATGAGTGTTCACACATGGACAGGAAGGCCCGTCTCAATGCTACTTCTTTGTACAAAAATGGTATCAAACACGCACAACGAGACTCAACAAAGTAGCTGCTATTATACATATGAGCACATAGTACACTGATCTTACATAAGCATTTGCCTTCGTAAAGTCGACAGTCAATTCAAATCCACTTTGTAAATGATAAACAAATTGCGAATTGAAAATTGTGAATAAAATCGAAATTAAATAAGACGCGAGAAAACACAACCCATTGTATAACATTCAGGCCTGAGCGTAACAATATGTGGGCAATTTAATTATTTAAAATCTTCGATTGTCTGCATATCACATTATTGGAAATATGTAAATGGGCTACATTATAAATGTAATTTTAGGACACAAGGAGCATATTAAATGAATGGCGGAAACAGGGAAAAATAAATAGGATAGTGAGTAGATGCCATTTTGCAGATGAAAAGTTCAGAAGAAGTATGCTTTAGGTACTTTTTTAATAAGTATTTTTAGAGGATGTTCAACCTTAATTAAATGTTATCTGTGACAAGTTGGGAAATACCTTAACAGAATCTAGACAAATTCTAGAAAGATGGCAGGAGTACTGCAGTGGAATGTATGATATGTGTGACAGTGAGGATATGAATGAGATACATGAGCCAATGACAGCAGAGACAGAACCTGAACCCTCATTAGATGAAATTGCATCGGCAATTTATGAACAATGGTAAATCACCAGGATGTGATGAGATACCAGCTGAACCAATTAAAGCAGGTGGAGAAGAAAGCGTACAAATCTATCAGGCATTATGTAAAAAGATATGGAAATATGGTATATGGCCGATAGATTGGAAGAGAAATATCTTCATTAAAATACCAAAAAAGGGCAACCTGAAATTATGCACCAACTATAGAACTGTTGCCCTGATCAGTCATGCAAGTAAAATTCTACTAAAATCATAATTGGAAGACTTCGTAAGAAAATGGAAGAAGAGATTAACGTGTTCCAAGCTGGACGAGGACCAAGATATCACATACTCAACATGCGTTTAATAATAGAGAAGTGCAGAGAATTTAATGTCAACCTATTCTCATGTTTTGTGGATTATACTACACTTCATAAAAATGCTTTATTTAGACCATCAAGCAGCGGTTAGAATTGATGGCGAGACATCAGATTGGTTTCACATCATGCAATTAGTCCGTCAGGGCTGTGTGCTGTCACCCACCCTATTTGATTATCCTCTAAGCCGAAAATATAATGAGAAATGTGAGAGATAATATAACCAGGGAGCAATATGATGCCCTAAATATCGGTGGTCATGAAATACCAGAGATTCGATATGCTGATGATACAGTATTACTATCGACGTTAACATCACAAACTGGTAGAGAAAACTTAATAACCTCAACCCAAAGAAATACTGAAAATCACAACTTATATCTTAACATCGCAAAAACAAAGATAATGCAGATAAAACTACTATGGAGAAAGAAATATTTGTTACTGAAGAAAGATTGGAGGTGGTGGACAATTTTGAATATCTAGGGTCATTAATTACCAACAATGGTGACACAATGAAAGAAATTAAACGACGACTATCAATTGCTCTTCAGACAGATAGAACTACAAAAATTACACTTTTAAGAGCATGCATCTTTCCTATTGCAACATACGCCTGTGAGACCTGGACACTTACTAAACAAGCTGAACAGCGCATAAAGGCTTCTGAATATAAATGTTATAGACGGGTTTTAAGAATATCTTGGGTAAAGAAAAGAATAAATGTATCTATACTCCAAGAGCTGAATATTGAAGAGGGTTGGCTATTAAAGATGATAAAACAAAGAAAATTGAAATATTTTGGTCATTTGAAATGTCATGAAAGTTTGGAGAGAACAATAATGGAGGAGTATTTGCCTAGGAAGAAAGGAAGAGGAAGGCCAAAGAGAAGATGCGTGCAGGATGTAGCGGATGATCTCCAGATGGGTGTATCGGACGCGGGACATCTTGCTTATGATCGAGAAGATTTCCGGAGGGTTGTTATGGGAGTGAGGTTCTGCAAAGGACATGCTACTAATTTTGTTATCTAAAATTAGCCTCATAAGTGATGTTGAATGAAATAACGTATGAAAAGGAAGAGAGAAGATGGGCGGAATGTCAGACAGGCCTGCAAACCCAATTCAACCCTTTGAAAATAAAGTTTCTCCCCCGATGTGTCTCCACCTTGGCGTGGTGGGGGAGCTTGCGTGTCCCATCGACCCCATGTGCTTGCCGATGGATGAAAACTACATATCGGGCGGCTCGTGGGATAGGGACCAGACTAAGAGAGACACAACCTGCTGCTCTGCAGGTAAGACTGAGGATAGCAGTCAAAATCAGGCAAACGATCCCTAAAATCTCAGTCCGGACATAACCTCTAAGGCTCCCATCCGAGGTGTATGGCTGAACGTCTCTAAGCCATAAACTCTCGGAAGTGAGAGCCTGGCCGACACAAACCTACATCAAAATTGTGATGATGTGCTGAGAACGCTACATGCTCGGCGCAGATTCGTTCGATGGCTCTTAGCTGGGGGATATGAGGTATCCCCGGATGAAAGGGCCTGACCGTTACTCGCCCACAGACGCACGGAGGTAAGGTGCTGAGCCGGCAGCACATGTAGCCTACCTCGTGAGCGAGTACAAAAGGTGGAAAAACACCTCGGTCGCACGTCCCGCAGACGTCCGATAGTCTGTAACCACACTCATGGAGTGAGTGTAGTCAAAGGTGGAAAATTGTCTCGTTGACACGAAATGGAACGCCTGTCTTGCGAATCCATTACGTGGCAGCCCGAAGCGAAAGCTTGCTGTGTGGAAGCAGAAACAAGAGTCTCGAAACCCGAGGAAGGCAAACCTCATTAAAAAATGCCCGCCGGAAGCCGGAAGTGTCGTCCTACGGGTGGCAAACTAAAAATTGACACTACGCAATTACGTCCGAGTGAAATGTCTCGTCCGACTGTCTCTCGTGCTAGGAACAGCTCTGACTACCTAGTTTCCGAATGCCGCTCTTGTTCGGAACAGCTCTGACTAGGTAGTTTTCCGAATGTCTGTCGTGCCTGGAACAGCTCTGACGGGCGCAACGACAAGCACGTGTCCGAAAACTCGTTGAGTGGATGCCGTCTGCAAACCTGTCTGGTTTGTGCGGGAATGGCCCTGGGCAAACGAAATGACCAATATATTGAAGTGAGGATTTAAAGCAGCCATGAGCAGGACGTGACGATTTCCCTCGGTGAGCCCAGATCGGCCCTGCAACTATGTAAGCAACCTTGGATGGCGGAAAATGCTATGGACTGTCCCTGCCTTCCTTTAAGGGATGACCGTTGTCTTCGACCGTTCCAACTTGGCCAGCATGGTTGTAGATGGGACCACAAAAGTGAGAGTCTCCCAGGAATGCTACCTGGTCAAAAAAGCACGCTATTGTCGGATGTGTTGGCCTACGGGTTTCGGCCCAGGGGCGCATAACAGACACACCGCAATCACATCTGAAAAAAAACACTCCGGATGAATGAAAAGAAGAAGAAGAAGAAGAAGAAGAAGAAGAAGAAGAAGAAGAAGAAGAAGAAAATAAAGTTTGTTCGTTCGTTCGGTCGTTCGTTCGTTCGTACAATCTAGCAGTCTATAATAATATACATTCTAGCAATCTAAACTACATACATTCTAGCAGTCTAGAATATTATACATTCTAGCAAACTATAGCAATATAAATTATAGCATTATATAATACTATACATTCTAGAAATCTACACTAACATACTGTAACGTGCCTGGGTATACAAAAATACTGGGGTCATTGTACTAGCTAGGAATGTCATTATACGGTTAGGGTTAACTGCGTCAGAGAAGAATATGCAGATGTGAGACCAAGAAGGTTAATCACAATCTTCAACAAACTGTGATAGTCCCAGACTAGGTGATGGCTTAGGCACGGACACGACATTAGAAATCGTCATGCGAATGAGGGAAGCCCCAAACAAGTGGTGAGGATATCACGTACTTTTCTAGATTAGAATTTTCGGTGGTAAGATGAATGGTGAGAGACGAGGTAGACAACAAGGGAGAATTCTAAATGTAATTTTCATGGGAACTGATAAGTGGGATCACGGGATTAAAGGGCATTCCTTAGGAGGTCCGGATAGAATGGATAAATACACAAGTCGCGGCAGATGATGGGGAGTGTGATTCTGGGGCTAAGGGAGGAAACTTAGCCCGGTGGTAGAGTTGAGGTAAGTCAAGGAGACTTAACTGGGATTCGGGCAGTCGGTTTTGGGGCGAAGTCGGGGGAACTTCAGCTGGGAGGATCGTTAATCACTGAGTATTGGGCCCGTGAGGTTGGGAGCCGAGTCGAGAGAGAGAGAGGAGACTCAGAGAATGTTATTAGATTCTTGGACGGATAAGAGTCCCTAACAGTGTATTGCGTGAAACCTAGAGACGGCAATAGCGTGGTTGCTGGAGTTACTGTGTTTTCTTCTAATCTGAGTTTGCTGGACCTGGGAAGTGGTAATCTAGATATATTTCACTGTTGACTGTTCCTGGAAAATATCTTATCGTGTTTGTTTCTAATTACAAATCGTGTGTGCGCAGCCTGCTGTTAGATATTGATTCATCGTTGTTGATCAGTCGTTCGAGGCAACATTCACACAGACATCCTCTAGACACAACTAAAGCCAATTCTATCTATCAACCAACTGTCAACCACAGTATGACATATATTCTAGCAATTTAGAATAATATAATTCTAGCAATCTATAATAATATACATAAATGCATTCTAGAATAATGCGTTGTTGCTTTTTAAACGCATTTGTTGGGATTCCCATCAGGCGTGGTTAGATTATCTGACAATGGGTTTCGTGGGAGGGACAGGAGGGCAATGTTGTTAGCGATGTTCAGATTATACAGCTACTTTGTCAGATCCTACTTCTGTTTGTAATTATTGTTGTCATTGTAATCTAGTGTGATTGGTGACTTGCTGTCTTGATAGACGATAATTAGTAAAGTGGAGTAATAACATAAATCCCGGACTGACTTGTAGAGACCATGTGTTGGCCTTACAGCATGATCCCTCTCTCGGCCTCCCTAGTTTACCTTACAGCATGATCCCTCTCTCGGCCTCCCTAGTTTACCTTACAGCATGATCCCTCTCTCGGCCTCCCTAGTTTACCTTACAGCATGATCCCTCTCTCGGCCTCCCTAGTTTACCTTACAGCATGATCCCTCTCTCGGCCTCCCTAGTTTACCTTACAGCATGATCCCTCTCTCGGCCTCCCTAGTTTACCTTACAGCATGATCCCTCTCTCGGCCTCCCTAGTTTACCTTACAGCATGATCCCTCTCTCGGCCTCCCTAGTTTACCTTACAGCATGATCCCTCTTTCGGCCTCCCTAGTTTACCTTACAGCATGATCCCTCTCTCGGCCTCCCTAGTTTACCTTACAGCATGATCCCTCTCTCGGCCTCCCTAGTTTACCTTACAGCATGATCCCTCTTTCGGCCTCCCTAGTTTACGTCAGAGAAAAAGTAGCACCAATACATCTGGAAAAAGATAAGCTGCAAAAGCTGTCGGATCAGCAAAGCAATGCTCTAACTGTTCGCATGTCAGATCTTCGATTCTAGACTAGTTTCCAGCCATGGCTTAAAGCCTAATCTGCCCTGCCATGACATTTTGTCTTTAGGTTGGATTTCCACTCACTAGGTTAGGTCTTGTACACTCCAAATTGTGCTGCTTCGCCCTAATCCATTCACTTGGTTGTGGAGTGTCGGCTTTGGTGAGGACCGTCCGACATTCGGGGCTAACAGAAAGCAGGTAATGCCATATACTGTGAGACGGTAGCTCAGTCATATCTAGGATCCAACATTCGGCGCTAACAGAAAATAGGTAGTATCTTCTACTGTCATAAGGTAGTTTAGTCATATCTGACTAAGAATCCAGTCTGTAGTTAGAACAAATAATAAAGATGTAAACAGACACCCTTGTTCTTAAAAAAAAAAGATATGGTTAGTTTCCTCCATGAAGAATTTTGTATATCTTGTCTTTACATCTTGCCATCTTTAAGTTAATGATTTATGTGGGCTTCAACACATTTATCAGAGATGCCCTATTAATGTTGAAGGTCAGTTCCATTATTGGCTCTATTTTTAAGGACAGTTGGCTATCTGGTTAATGCAAGATCTGTTTGGTCGGCAGTCAGACTGTTTATCAGTTTGGTGTTTGTCAGTGACGTCTCTAAATGTTTGTTGTTTGTCATTGATATCTCTAAATGTTTGTTGTTTGTCAATGACATCTCTAAATGTTTGTTGTTTGTCATTGACATCTCTAAATGTCCCCAGAATGATCTTGCTTAATAATGTGCAAAGAACTGAAAATAACAATATGCCTCTATATTTTTGACATTGCCGCAGGTATCCTTATTTTTCAACTTCATTAGATATTTGCAACTCTCCAGTCTGCTGGTATTTATTTGATATCATAGACTGCAAAAAAAAGTGAGGAGCAGTTCTGTTGAAGTGTTTGTATTGGCCGTGAAGCTTCTCTTGGGAAACTATTTGTACCAGCAGTTTTACTTCATAAGTTTGATAGTGTGTCTAATTTCTGTTTTAGATGGTTTGTCACTGTTGATATCCAGTTCTACTTCCCCACAGTTGATAGTTACATGGTGACTGTTTAGAATTTCTTCAGCGTATCCAACCCTTCTCTTCTTTTTTATCTTTAAATGTTCGTGAGAACATTTTCCTTGCTTTCAGGTCAGCATGGGCTAATGGATAAGAGCGCGTGCTCTTAAACTTCGGTGTGCTGATGCCGGGTTCAACCCCTACAGCAGTCAGTTGGATTCAAATGTTGACTTCTCGTTCTAGACTTGGGGATGTAAATTACAAGTACCTCAGAAATCGGTGTTGGTTCGCCTGATGGTAAGGGACACTGGTAATTGGGAAAGCTAATCCACACGGATAAATCAGTACAGTGCTCCAAATTAGTAACATGTGTATGAACTTCGCTTGAGTTCTAAAGCGAGAGAACGCAAAAAAATAAAATGCCTGTGCTGTGTTTGATAAGTTGAATGATTAGATGCCCCTACATATATCCTTGGGGGTGTTCTAAGGGTATCTGAGGTTTCCTTTCGCTGCTGCCTCTTATGCCTATTTTGTATGTCCACTAAATATAGTCTCTAATCAGCTCTTAATGCGTCTTAAAGTCTTTACTAGTTTCAGAATGCATTCGATATGTATGTCTCATATTATATATAAGACAACATAACGAGTTGTACACATTTCAGACAGTTAACTTCTTATGTCCTTAGGATTTTGTTTAGAACTAAAGTAGCTATACTTGAATTTTCATTGCAGCATAAACAGTTTCGAGTTGTCACTTCAATATCTTAGCATTGGAAAGGAGCAATTACATACATCGTCGCTGCTTAAACACGTCATCATATTACCTCTAGCTATAATGATCTAGGCTCTGTTACGAATCTGCTTGTTATTCAAATTCATGGGCCTGCACGGATTATTAACGTAAATCATCATCATCTTGTGCCATGCCGATAAGCGTGGCTGGTCGTGTTTCGCCATCTCACACTATCACTTGATTCGTGGAGCATACTTGACTAGACAATGCCACGTGGCAAAGACATCCACATGTTTACTTTTCTACTTTCCCCTTATTTATTCCCTCTCAATCTTGCCAGTTGTAACCCAAGTTCTCTAATTTATTTCTTCTTATAATGTTTCCTATACTGTTAACTCACTACATCTCATTTATCTAATAAGTTTACGGTTCTCATTTTCTTCTTGTCGGACTTGCTCATTGGACTTGCAAATATGATATCAATGTGGTACGTGTTCCAGTTGATGATATTGTGTCCCTACGTGTTTAACCCATCAGCTCTGCCCTTGCACCTTCCTCTCCTATCCCACTCGCTCGTGTGCAGTAGTTTGTTTAGATACCTTACTAACCAAGATTTCGGGTATCAAGATGCTCAGGGAAATAGGATTATAATGGTGTGCACAGAAAAAAAAAACACCCCACGTATTGCCGAGACTCACTTCAATTATCAGCTGTGATTCAAACGCAAAAAAATCTGCTATCCAAGTGGCGTAGCTTAGCGAAAAGTGGGAGAGAGAACTTTGGCAGACGATTATCCTTTGATGTCTCAGAAGTGGATTCGAAGTTTGAAAGCGTTGTAATTAGCAAGTTATAGCACAGACCATGTCACTGAGGCTAAGGTGATAGGTCATCGCACATACCATGTCACTGAGGCTAAGGTGATAGGTCATCGCACATACCATGTCACTGAGGCTAATGTGATAGGTCATCGCACATACCATGCCACTGAGGCTAAGGTGATAGGTCATCGCACAGACCATGTCACTGAGGCTAGGTTATAGGTCATCGCACACACCATGTCACTGAGACTAATGTGATAGATCATCGCACATACCTGTTCACTAAGGCTAAGGTGATATGTCATCGCACATACCTGTTCACTAAGGCTAAGGTGATAGGTCATCGCACAGACCATGTCACTAAGGCTAAGGTGATATGTCATCGCACATACCATGTCACTGAGACTAAGGTGATAGGTCATCGCACAGACCATGTCACTGAGGCTAATGTGATAGGTCATCGCACATACCATGTCACTGAGACTAAGGTGATAGGTCATCGCACATACCATGTCACTGAGGCTAAGATGATAGGTCATCACACATACCTGTTCACTAAGGCTAAGGTCATATGTCATCGCACATACCATGTCACTGAGACTAAGGTGATAGGTCATCGCACATACCATGTTCACTGAGGCTAAGGTGATAGGTCGTTGCACATACCATGTCACTGAGGCTAAGGTGATAGGTCGTCGCACATACCATGTCACTGAGGCTAAGGTGATAGGTCATCGCACATACCATGTCACTGAGGCTAAGGTGATAGGTCATCGCACATCCCATGTCACTGAGACTAATGTGATACGTCATCGCACATACCAAATCACTGAGGCTAAAGTTTCAGGTCAGCTCACATACCATGTCACTGAGACTAATTGTTGCGTGTGGATTAGATTTCCCTATTACCAGTGTCCATAGCCATCATGCGAACCCACTCCGACTTCTTGGGTACTTATAATTTACACTACCAAGTCAAGAACGAGAAGTCAACATTTTAATCCAACTATCCCGTGTAGGGGTTGAACCCGATACCTCGACATCAGCACACCGAATGCATAAGAAACCAACGCTCTAATCCATTCGGTCGTGCTGACCTCCGTGGAGTTACTTGTTTCTGTCCCTGTTCATTTAATTTCCCGTTTTTTTTTTCTATTAGCCTGAACTTTTCCTCTGTGAGCTCTCTTTGCTTCGTGAACATTTTTGAGGGAATCATGCTTTTTGCAGATGAGATAAAAATGTTCCCACGAGTGAGTTCTTGTTCATCAGGTGTTATGTCGGATTGAGCTGATTTAAATACATCGAATTTATTTTTATTTCAACATTCATGTGGCATTGATTGGGGGTAAAATTATCTCGGAATAGTCATAACATCTGATAGGAGGTGCCTTGTAGAGATTAGAACAAGAATTGCAAAGTTTGTCTTTTGCAAGATGGAAAACATACTGACCAATACAAAAATGTCCACTGCAACGATAAAAAGAGTGTTCAAGTTCTACCTGTACCTTTGTATGAATGTAAAACGCGCACAATGAGCAGACTAACTGAAAAACTGGCAGTGAAAATGTGGTTTCTGAAGAAAATGCAAAAAATACCATGGACAGATAGAAAAACTAGTGAGCAAGTCCTACATTACATACATAACATTGGCAACTTGCCGTCTTGACTGACAGACGATAGTTTGTTACATTGTGCTTCAAAAAGGCATAATAACTACAACCAATGGCGGTGGCGGTTGTGACTGATCAGGCCAATTCGTGCTGTAAATGTTCGTCCACAGTGGATGCATATGAACACATGGTCATTTCCACCATCATGCACCATCTTACGTCTCACACGCTCGGTGTGTGACTTATCTGCAATAATTTCTCCTTTGTCTTTCTTCAATTTCTGTTATTTGCCCTCCAGGTAACACGTTCAGAGGCGACTAGCTCCCAATGTGCATTATCAATACCTGTATCAATCATGTCCCGCTTACACACATCTTTGTATCGTAGTAGAGGCCGACCTTGAGATCTCTTACCCATCTGTAATTCACCATTTTTAAAAAAAATTATGTTTTTTTGTATTCTATCATCAAGTCCTCCAAGAAGATTAGACACAGACAGTTAACATTTTTTGGGGGCACGTTATGAGAAGAAATAAACTAGAGAGCTTGGTAACAACTAGCCCGATTGGGGGAAACAAGAAGAAGAAGAGAGAGAAGTAAATATCTGGGTGGTTTGACCGCATGGCTTTGTCGAGACAAGAACACAGAGCTGGGCCACGACTCTAGTGATCTTGTAAGATGGCTAAACATCACCGCCCATGTTTTTTGCTATCGCACATGATGATGATGATTGATTGGCTAACATCGAATGGTCTTTATTAAGATTATTTTATGCTTCTTTTTCAGTCTTATCTTGAATCTGCCACAACTATTCTAAGATAAATCAGTCTGCCCCAGACAGTGTCTTTGTAAATGCTAAATGTATTCATCTTTGCCGTGTACATCTACTATTGTGTGTGCTTTAGTGTAGAAATTTATTGTGTGATGTCTGAATTGGGTGGTGTAATTGAAAGATTGGTCTCTTGGCAAATCAAGATTAATTTCTTTTTTTCCCTATTATTTCAGTGTTCTAAACCGAATACTCTTAGCTTTACTTCTTGTTTCGTACTTTCAGCTAAAATGTTTCCCTTGCCATGTTTAACAAGATGTCGCTCCCCCCCCCCCCTCTCTCTCTCTCTCTCTCTCTCTCTCTCTCTCTCTCTTCTCTCTCTCTCTCTCTCTCTCTCTCTCTCTCTCTCTCTCTCTCTCTCTCTCTCTCTCTCTCTCTCTCTCTCTCTTAATTTTGTTTTATATTTTCCTGTAAAAGTTGTAAAGTTTCATATATTTCCCAGCATTGCATTCTTTCCTCAATTTGTTACCGTTGCATCAAATTTTATACGCTTTTTTGGGGGGACGCAGACCTCCTTGCAGAAAGAGACCAAGCCACATCGGATAAAACGTAGTGCAATACAGTCGATCTCTTACCTTTTAAAGCATTAACTAAAAATTGTATAATGTTAGTGAGAAGTTGACAACTATTGGGTCGAAACCCGAAACACTGTCCCTGACAAGAGAAAGCCAACCCCCCCCCTCTCTTTTGTTTCCCTTATTATATAGACCCCTTTGCAATACACCGCAAGGCACTATATTGGCATTAAATGATAGTTTAGCTGACAGACTCCTGAGTGGCAAGATCATGTCCCGCTGATCCGTATTCTCAAATTCCCAGAAAATGAATTTCATTTCTTACTAATTCGTTTATAATTATGGTACGTTTCTGGGAATATAGACTTCTATAATTCAATGTCTCATTGTTTATTCTTCTTGAGCCCAAGAGATTTGCTTTATAGAACCCTCGGGCCTTTTGCGTCACTTCTACAGTTCTTACTCGCTCTGTCATCGTTCTCGTCCCAGTTCGCAATAACAGTTTGCCTGTCCTAGGAGACTCATCCCGAGGTAATTGTGGTGATGCTATTTAGGCTGCTCTGTTGATTGTCTTGAGTTGAAGAATTCCTTGATGACCAAGGTGACAAATAGCGGTGAGAAGGACCTAATAGCTTGTTGTAGCTGAATGCTGAATAGCTGCAGTTAATATTAAAGTACAAATAGCGTTGAGAAGAACAGTAGTTTGTTGTAGGCGAATGCTAAATAAATATACTTAACTTTAAAGAACAAACCAAAACAAAAATAAACCATCTCCAGAATGTTTCAGGACAAATTGGTCTCCAAATTAACACCACAAAAACAAAAACTATTGATCTTACCAACAGTTCAGACGACACCAAATTAAACAACCATGTTCTTGAAAAAGTCAACAGCTTCACATACCTAGGAAGCAAAATGACATCTACAGGGGACTCATCACCAGAAATATTATCTAGAATTTCACTGGCATCTGGTGCCTTCAATAAACTGTTAAACATCTGGAAGTCAAAGTCACTCAGCCAACATACGAAACTTAAAATCTTCAATCCTTGTGTGATTCCAATTCTATCGTATGGATGTGAGAGTTGCTTTAGATAAAAAATTAGACAATTTTGAGAACAAATGTCTTAGAAGAATTCTAAACATCCAGTGGACAGATTTCAAAAGCAATGCGCAAATAAGACAAGAGACTTAGCAAGATACTAAAACGCCGTTGGAACTACATCGGCCATGTGCTCAGAATGGACAAGACAAGACCTCATATAGTCACCAGTAGGGGAAAGAAAACGGGGAAGACCAAGAGAGACCCTGCGTAGAACCATCATCAGAGAAGGCTCATTTAACGGCCAAGTGAACAACCAAGATCTACAACAGGTAGCAGCGAACCGCCAGACATGGAGAGCCATGACTTCTGCCCTATGCGCTGCCTTAGGCTCAAGAGGAAAGACTAACTAACTAACTAACTAAAGAACAAATAGCGGTGTGAAGAAACTATATAGTATAGTTTGTTGTTGGTGAATGATGAGTAACTGCACTTAACTTTAAAAAAACAAAAAAAAAACAAGTAGCAGTTTGAAGCACAATATACGTGGCTTGTTGGTGAACGCAGAGCAAATATATTTAACACTAGCTGACCCTGCCCGGCTTCGCCCAGACCCTGGTGGGGAGCATCTCATTTAATTCATATAAGTAGTCATATAAGTTCTCGTTCCCGTTACCGACTGTCTGTCTGTCTGTCTGTCTGTCTGTCTGTCTGTCTGTTGTCTGTCTGTCTGTCTGTCTGTCTGTCTGTCTGTCTGTCTGTCTGTCTGTCTGTCTGTCTGTCTGTCTGTCTGTCTGTCTGTCTGTCTGTCTGTCTGTCTGTCTGTCTGTCTGTCTGTCTGTCTGTCTGTCTGTCTGTCTGTCTGACACGGCCCGGCATTGCCCAGCTCCTGGTGTGGAGCATCTCATTTAATTCATATAAGTAGTCATATAAGTTCCCGTTCCCGACTGTCTATCTGTCTGTCTATCTGTCTGTCTATCTGTCTGCCTGACCCTGCCCGGCTTCGCCCAGTCCCTGGTGGGGAGCATCTCATTTAATTCATATAAGTAGTCATATAAGTTCCCGTTCCCGTTACCGACTATCTGTCTGTCTGTCTGTCTGTCTGTCTGTCTGTCTGTCTGTCTGTCTGTCTGTCTGTCTGTCTGTCTGTCTGTCTGTCTGCCTGTCTGTCTGTCTGACCCGGCCCGGCATCGCCCAGCTCCTGGTGTGAAGCATCTAATTTAATTTATATAAGTAGTCATATAAGTTCTCATTAAATTCATACAACAAAAAAAGTAACTTAATTTTTTTTTTTTTGGACAATTCAAAGCTGTTATTGTTATTCAGTATATCTGACCCTGCTGAAGTTATGAATGTGTGGTCTTCTGTGCTGTCTCCGAAGTCAGCGTCATATTTTTAAAACATGTAGCTATTGAGCTGACGATAATTATATCCGTTTGACTAATACTTTCTAGAGATTTGGACATATTTCTCTTTGCCAGCATTTACCAACCTTTCATGACATTTATTTTAGAAAATGTAACTTAAAAGAATGTCCTTCCACACACCATCCATTATTTTTAATGAAAACTCTTTCAATCACCTGCATGACTACAGTAACTTCTTAAGCAAAAAAAGATGAGTTACAAGGTTATGCATTGTGCATTATTTTTATGAAAACTTTGAAAATGCCTTACAGATTGTATCATTATTTATTATAACTCATATGCCGGTACATAACTATGGACAAAGAGTTTATAAATCTTTGAAAACGATGCCACAATATGACTATAAGTTATACAGAAAAGTTATGCCCCTTGAAATAACTTTTACAGAGTTAGGTCCCCTGAGATATATGAAATTATAATGAAAAATGAAAAATGAAATAATACTGAGTAAGCAGGCAATTTCACACTAAAATAATATCACAGTTGGCAGCTCTGGAATGAAAGGAAGACGTGTAGAAAATTTCATCTCAATCGGATTGGCCGTTCGCGAACAAATAAAGGACATACATACATACATACATACATACATACATACATACATACATACATACATACATACATACATACATACATACAGACAGACAGACAGACAGACAGACAGACAGACAGACAGACAGACAGACAGACAGACAGACAGACAGACAGACGGAGATCGCAATTTATATATAAGATTAAAGAACAAAAGCGGTGAGACAACATCGGTACAGTGGTATAGGCATAACTTTGTTAACCGGATTGTATCCGGTGGGTGGTGATGTGAGCAATATCACGGCATTTCACGTGTTGTTTAATACACAAAATAGTCGCTAGTTAAAGTTTACAGAAGCCATAATGATTACTCTACAGAGGTCAATTTTGTGCAAACAGAAAGATATGATAGTCAGTTTAAAATTACCGTGGTAGACAATTGACATTATTATGCGAACATGTGTATATTTCAGTTTGAAGGATGTATCTAGTTATTTTACTTTATTTTGTGTGAATTCAGCAGTATGTACCTGACGAGATGCAGCGATATATTCCATGCAATACATCGTGCAATATATTTTTTGTGTCTTCGTTATTCAAGAAATAAATACAAATAAAAATTGGCAAAGAATAGAATGGATTTGTGGAAGGGACGGGTTCACAAAATTCATATATATATATATATATATATATATATATATATATATATATATATATATATATATATATATATATATATATATATATATATATATATATATATATATATATATATATATATATTGTTTCAGAGATTATACTAAGGCATTTGATAAAGTAAAACACGATGAACAGATTAAAATGTTTGACGATATTAACATTGATGGAAGTTGAGTTTAGTCGAGTTTAGCTGAGTTCAACTGAGTTGAGTTGAGCTAAAAACTGACATCATTGCTTCAGGGCATTCCCATCTGCGCTCCGGTCCCTCGTTCAACAGCCAGTGAAATGTCACACTACTAACCTTTTCCACCGCATACAATTGAAAGTTCTGGATTTCCCTTTCAGTTTTGCGATTGTACCAGAACCCCTGCCAATACCCCTTAAACTCATTATTTACGGATTCTCAATCTGTTCCTCCACCTGATCGCAGAGGCGCAAGACAACATCCCTCTTGTCCACAGGTAATCTACCACCAACAGGTGCATTCCCTGCCAGGCTATGAACCTTTTCATTCCCCCGAACCCCCGCATGGCCAGGGCAAAAAAGTACATACACTTCTCACAGTCTGTGACCTCTGAAGCGAGGTGAGCGATTCCACAAGAAACATTCCTTTCTCCACCTTACAAAGCATACTCATTGAGTTCGTAATGAATACCAGCTCCGCTTCATTTTCTTCCCGCTGATTGTTGTCAAAGTTATCGAGCACAAAGCACGCACTCCGTTGCTTCGGCGATAATTCTTTTTATCTTATATGTTTCATAATAACATTGATGGGGAAAGATCTAAGAATAATAAAGCATATTTACTGGAACTCAATCAATCAATCGTGTGCCATGCCGGAAAGCGTGGGCGGTCATGACTCGCCATTTCACTCGATCACCAGCGTCGCGGAATTGGAACAGCGTTACTGGAACTAAGTAGCAACAATTAAAATGTGAAATAAAGAGGGAAATTATGAACAAATAAAGAAAGAAGTACGACAGAGATGTGTCTGGTCACAGGATCTCTTCTCCCTCTATTTAGTTAGTTAATTGCATATACTCTACAGGACGTAGCAGTCAACCACAGCATTTTTGGCTGTTCGTGTTTCCTGGGCAAGTTTACGTTCATTAGTTCGCCATTTCTCTCCCTACAGCGAAGTAATAATATAGAGATAAAAGCGAAGCCAAGAATACTAATTGTAGGTTATGTTATGTACTTCGTAGCTCCAGCGACGACTCCCAGGAGTCTACAGAAAAAAATGCACTCGTGAACCGAAAAAGCAAACCAGTCAAATCAGCAACATCCGGCCGCCGTAATTACGAACATGCAGTTCACGCTACAATCAACCACGAACAGATGTAAAAGCATTTCACACGAAATTCACAACTCACAGTGTCGCGACACGCATTAACTCGGTAGCATGCGACGGAACCATGCACTGCCAGTCCAACATGAGGAAAATGTGAATGCAAATCTTAGCCACAAACTTAAACAATCCAGAGGCCTTAACGGTTTAAATGCCTATCCGCCATGTTGGGGACCGGAATTGGAGGTTATAATATAAACAATGTAAGCTTTGCCCCCGGAGTTACGGACGCAGTTTGTAATCCCGCGTACCGCGTTCCAAACACAGCTAAGGGATATCTGGCAGCAGATCGTCTAGCGTTGGTTTTTTATGAAATGGTATGGGTGCCGGTTGTTAAGAAAACAATGGAAAACTACTGAATGTAAACTTGCCCTGGAATCACGAACAGCCAAAATATGCTGGGGTTGACTGCTACGTCCTGTAAAGGATATGCAACTAACTAAATGCTATGCAGATGACACAGTTGTAACGAGCGTGAATTTTTCATCTAACTGGGTGAGTGATCGGGCTAGGAATTTGATTAGACGAGACAGAGTAATTGGGTCAGAAAAGAATATGTAAATTTGAGGCTAGGAAGGGTTAATCAAAATCATCAACATACTGGGATAGTCCCAGACTAGGTGATGGTGGAGGCACAGACATGTCACTATAAATTTTGGGAAGCCCCAAGCAACACAGACTCGCCCTAAATATCAATAAAACAGTAACAATAGTGATATCAAAGAAAAAGGTGACACCAAAATTTGAAATGAAAATAGAAGGAAAAATTCTTAACTAGATAGATAATTTTAAATACCTAGGGTCATTTATAACATCAGATGGAAGATGCACAACAGATATTAAGAGCAGAATATGATAAGCAAAAACTGCATTTCAGAAAATGAAAAGTATCTTGTGCAATAAGTCGCTATCATTAACTTTAAGAAGGAGAGCAAGTAGCTGAAATGTTATACTGAACCTGTTTTGCTGTGGCAGTGAATCTTGGAATGTAAATGAACAAATTAGGAAGAACTTTGAAGCAACAAAGATATTGTTCCTGAGACGAATGTTGGGAATTCCATGGCCTGCCAGAGTAACTAACAACGATTGCCTGAGAGAGGCTAATGAAACTAGAACATTCTATACAACAGTTGGAAAGAGATAAGCAGATTTCTTTGGTCATGTAATGAGAAGAGAGGCAATGGAGAACATCGTGGCAACTGGATAGATCGAGGGGAAAAGAGGCTGAGGCAGACCGAAAGAAATGATGCTGGATGAATTGAGACGGTGGTATGGAGGAATATCATCTGCAGAGTTGACCCAGAACGCCAAGGACCGAGAGACATGAACGCCTATGACAACTGCTGGCAGGACACTTGATTATATATATATATATATATATATATATATATATATATATATATATATATATATATATATATATATATATATATATATATATAAACAATAAATAGAGGAGATTTACAGAAAGGTATATAGGAAGGTAGGAAGGTATATATGAAGAGGATGGTTTGATGAGAAAATCCTGAGTCGCGACAAAAGCAGCCAGGCACGGGAACAGAGAAAACACGCCATGATACCACATACCTAGTCACCTTTCAGCTGAGAGAACACAAGGGTTCCTAACGTCTTATCTGCTGTTCAGCCGAATGGATAAGAGAGCACGCTCTTACACTTCCGGTGTGCTGATGCCGAGGTAGCGGGTTTAACCCCTACACAGGAAAGCTGGCCTAAAATGTTGACTTCTCGTCCTTGGCTTTGGAATGTAAATTAAAAGTACCCCAGAAGTCGGAGTGGGTTCCCTGATAACAAGGGATACTGATAATAGGGAAAGCTTATCCACAAGAAAAAGTCAGTTTGTTGCACTATAATTAGTAGCACATGTACAGACTATGCTTGAGTTCAAAGCGAGCAAACGCCAAGGAAAGAAAAACATAATCTTATCTGAAGATCAAGGGATATGCACATCGGCAGTTATCTCTTTCTATGATAACATCAAATTCGGACTTGATATAAGTAAAATATACCGCTTTAAAGAATAGCTTTCCAGAAAGAGTTCTCAAATAACGAATAACCAATTAAAAACATACATGTTTATACAGTACTGTTTAGAATACAAGAGCAATGTAATAACACAACATAAAATACAAACCCAATCCAATCAAGAAATAATGAAAGACTAAAAGCGTGTAACAAATGGCACTAAAAGAAATGCACAATGGTATCAACAATAGTTTAAGAATGTTACTCCAGTCTCTATAATCATTTTTTTGAATGAAACAAATGTATTGCAGATGTGGTTAAGATAAACGCCGATAAAAGGAACAATCGGAAGAACAATCACACAACACTATTCTAAACACAATGATTGAAGATCACGTAATGCAATCCCTAAAGTCTCAACATGTATCAACCACAACAGTGAAGTTGGGTTATGTACGAGCGGTATGCATGCGTGAAGACGCC
>JACEFZ010028178.1:327500-355000 GCA_014155875.1 Cepaea nemoralis
CGAACGAACGAACAAACGAACAACCTTTATTTTTAAAGGTATAGGAATTGGGCACGCATGCCCGTCTGACATTCTGCCCTTCTTCTAGCTTTCCTCTCATACGATATTCCTTCATACATCACTTGTAAAGCCAATCTTAGACAACAACAGAACAATATGCATTAATACGCTTGGGAAAAAAATCTATAATACATGACTCACTAGGCAATTTTTAACATGGCCGTTATAAATACCTAAGGAAGGTGTAACGTGCCATAAGTATGGGAATGTTTATTATACTAGTTGTCGTTTGAGGTAACTTTTATTGTTGTTGTTTTGTTTTAGAAGGGTGGGGGGGGGGGGGGGGGGCACGTAGTCTGTACTGAGATAGTGTTCAAACAGGTTACGAATGTATTTATAGTGATTAGTGGATTTATAAGTCAATCCTAGCTTTAGGGACATGAAGTATGTTTAGTCGTTCGCTATGTCATGCGTTACATTTGAACAATCGCCAAATGTAGCTTCGAGCATTTTGGAATAGGATTTTGTCAATTAGTTTAGCCTTAATGAAAAATAGGCGTTTGTGGAGTGGCAATATCTGAAGCCGTTCATGTCCACTTAGAATTGCCTGTAAGCGTTTCACCATTAATTAAACGCACTGCCTTTTTCTGGAGTGAATAATGGGGATTTGTTATTAATTTGGATCATCCATTCAAGATTGTGGAGCAATTGTCAATATGTGCTTGTATATGGGAAGTATAGAATATCTTTCTTATGTTTTCATAAAGGAAATTTATTTGTTTGGCAAGTTGGTATACTTTTTTGGCTATTTGTTTAACCTAGAGCATAAACATGGGAATTAAAGGTTATATTTTGATCAATGATAAGACCCAATGCTTTGTGCTCTGTTACACTTTCAACAGGCGTGCTACCAATGCGTAGAGGAAGAATTCTCTGTGAGTTTAGAGTGTGACGTCTTTGGCTGGTTGCTATTAACATAGATTTTGTTTTAGAAATGTTAATTTGCATGCGGTTTGCATATCTCCTGTTAACTACACTATTTAATTCATGTAGCAAGGATGATTCTAGCACAATAAGAATAGCGTTTGTATATACTATACAGTCATCTGCAAATAGACCGCAGAGAGACGAAACATATTAAAAAAAAAAAAAATTTGTTGCGTATCCCTTACGGGACGTTGCAGTCAACACCAGCATTTTCAGCTGCTGTTGATGTACTAGGCAAGTGTTACGTTCAGTAGTTTGCCATTGCTTTCTGAACGACCGGTCTCTATACCTTTTTCGAAAAAACCAGCACCGCCGTGTTTCGAACCCGGGTATACGGGCTCACAAACCGCGTTGCAAGCCCTTCAGCCACAGAAAATAAGGGAAGATCATTTATATAAATGGAAAATAACAGAAGGCCAAGTATAGACCCCTGAGGTAGTAAAATATTAATGGTAATGTCTTGAGATAACGATTTATTGTGTGATACAACTTGTTTTTTGTCTAATAACAATTATTTGATCAATGTCACTATATTAAGGCTTACTTTCATTGTTTCTAGTTCTTTGTTTAAAATAGTATGATCTATCATATCGAATGCTTTTCTAAAGCCTATAAACACAGCTCGACATAGATTAATTTCTTGATATTTTGATGCTAGTTTTCTATCATTTTAACATGATTATTTTGGTGAAAACCATGACTGACTATCAACTATTAATTTATAGCGAACTAAGTGTTCTAGTGTTGTTTTGTGAATGTGCTTTTCTAGCGGTTTGGATAGTGATGATACTATGGAAATTGGCCTATAGTTTCTCATGAGACCATCGTCGAATGAACCAACTTTTAAATGAGGATACACGATAGCGCTTTTAAAGGCTGATGAGAAGTAACATTTGGTGAGACATTGAATATATATATATACAAGTTAGTGACTTGCAGGTCGCCGGTGCAGCGTAGCGAAGTATCGGGTTACTGATTCCATCTAGTCCTGATGAGTTATTGTTTTGTTTTTTTAGGTTACTGAGATGAGTAAATACATCAGTGATCGTCATTAGTGGTATGTTGGAGGGAATGTCTCTATAGTAGTTATTCTCACAAAATGATGACAATACAGATATGTCATGAAGATAGTCTGGTGTTGCAGCCTTAAACTGGTTTATGTCGGATTGAAAGAAACTACTGAATTGATCACATGCAACCTGATTTGATGGTACTGATTGTGAGGACTTGTGTTGTTGGTTTTTCAGGGTATTTATTGTTTTCCATATATCTTTAGTATTAGTTTTATCGATTATTAAGTTCTTAAAGTAGTTTTTCTTTTCCTTTCGAATAACAAATTGAACTTTGTTTCTCAGACTACGGTATGTGGTTAAGTCTCTATCTTTATGTGCCCTGTCCATGTTTCTCAAATTTTAGCTACCTCTTGGGTGATCCATGGGGGATAAGTATTATGTTTAACTCGAACTTCCTTAAATGGAACATACCTAACAAATACACGTAGAAAGGTCTTCAGCCAGTAGTCCAGAGCATCATCTGCTTCAGGACGTTGATAAACATAGTCCAGAGATGTTTTGAGCAAGTCTTGTAGAAAGATATATTTCTACATTTACTACATATTTTAAACTTATGTGTTTGTGTTTCGGAGTTTTGTTACCTCTTTTCGACCACGTGCAACATACTGGGTGGTAGTCACTCACTGCATTAATAGGTACGGTACATTCTGTGATGTTGTCGGCACGTGTAGTATAAATATGATCTATAAGTTTGCAGATGATTTTATTATTCTAATGGCTTGTTTGACTAACTGTTGGAAGTTATATGACTGAATTGTGTTTTCCCACATTTTGTGTGTGTGTGTGTGTGTGTGTGTGTGTGTGTGTGTGTGTGTGTGTGTCTTAATGTCTATTTTGAAATATCCTAACAGCATGACTTCTCTCGCATTACTAAAGACCACATCCATCATGATGGTTAATTGTTCATACCATATAGGAAAGCGTACCATTTACCAAACTTGGTTGAACATCAAGAATACAATTCAAACTACCGCAGAAGAATGTTTCGGTGTGTTAACCACGCATAGAAAGAATAGATGGTTCAATCAAAAATGTGAAGAAGCAGTCATTAGGAAAAAATAATGCCAGACATTTATGGCTAAATGACATCAACAACATACAAAAAGAAGAACAATATAGAAATTAATGTAAAGAGGCTACAACAATAGTTCGACAGCAGAAGCGAGAATATATGAGTAATATAATCGAAGACATGGAAACTAATCACCAGAAAAACGAATCCAGAAAGTTTTTTTTTTAAAGAACTGAAGTCAAAGAAACGAGGGCACCAACACAAAACATATGGTTTAAAAGACAAAAATGGGAATATGATAAATACCAATGAGGAAATGTGCAACACGTGGAAATAATAATTTGTTGAGTTACTAAATTGTGAAGCTCCAAGTAACACTTTCCCACAGGAAGAGGTTCTAAAGTGTGAACCACAAATTGAAGAACCTGCATTTGAAGAAATCCTATATGTAATCGCACAACTTAAAAACAATGAGGCAACTGGGGCTGATGGAATTGCTGCTGAATTTATAAAGGCGAGTGGCCATGCATTACATGTAAAGCTATACGAACTAATAATAAAAGTCTGGAGGACAGAAGAATTACCCCATGACTGGAAAGAGTCATTATTGATACCTATTTTTAAAAAAGGAGACAAGTTTCAGTGTGGAGATTACAGAGGAATATCACTACTGTCCACAAGCTATAGGATACTATCCGCAGTATTATTAAATAGACTAAAGCCATATTCAGAATACATATTAGGTGACTACCAGGCGGGTTTTTAGACAAAACAGATCAACGATAGATCAGATATTTATCTTACGACAAATAGCCGAGAAAAATTGGGAATATAAAAGAGATCTCCATAACATTTTTGTGGATTTTAAAAAGGCTTATGATAGTGTCCAGAGGAATAGTCTATGGAATGCTATGCGGGAATTTGGAATACCAAGGAAGTTAATCAACATGACCAGGCTATGCATGGAAGACACTTATAATATAGTAACATATAAAGGCAGAAAATCAGACCATTTCCAAATAACATCTGGCTTGAAACAGGGTGATGCACTATCGCCGCTACTCTTCAATTTGGCTCTAGAGAAAGTTGAAAAAGACGGTGGAGAGATAATATATATATATACAGACCTACAAGCACTTGGAATCAACGACTGGCAAGAGAAGGTCAACCAGCGAGACGAATGTAGACGGATTGTATCTGCAGCAAAGAACCTCAATGGCTCGGAATGCTGAAGAAGAAGATATGTTTCCATGCACTGGCGTTTCGATAAAGATAGCCAACTACTAGGGGTATGCGATTTTTAAGTTTATCCTCAAGCCATACACACTGAAGCTAACTGGTTTAAAAATCTACCCTACGGTGGACGTTAAGCGAATTAGAAATATAGACTGCTATAACCGTCTCTTGTTTCTGATAAGGATCTCTTCTAATAACTTTAAAACCTCTGATAGCGATGTCGTCATCTGTGATGTTACAATTTAATCGACTTTTGCTAACGCCGAACATGTGGAAAATTTGATTTAGCATGAGCGATTGTTCTGGAACCTTCCTTAATAGATGGCAAATATTTAAATATACGACTCTGAACCCATCTTTAATGAACCAGTGATCATACTTATTAGACATTTCAATTATGAGTTAACATACATTTTATAAACACATGATGATTAAAACGTACGTCAGTTATTACAATCAGACCCTAAGTTTAGAGAAACAGTAATATATCTGACAATATATAAAAATACGCAAACAGATAAATCAAGAAGAGCAGTGAAGCCCTCTTCACATACAGTGAAATAAACAAAAATCCGTTAAGAAGGATTATTAAAGATATACAACTAAATACGAGCGAAGTATGCAAGTAAATATTTGTAGTCACGTATCCACTATTACTCGAGCAGATAAAATAATAACTGAATATGGATATAAACGTTCTAGGAGAGTCTCTTTCTTGTGCCGAGATTCGTAGAGGTTCATTGTAACCTGCTTATACACATTGTGGTTGTCTCTCGTCCAGTGACACATTGTACAATATGTATAAACTATTTCGCGACTGTACAACAATACAATACACTGTAATACAATAAGATGAGATACAATACAATACAATACAAGACAAGACAAGACAAGACAACACAACACAACACAATACAATACAATACATACATACAATGCAATACAATACAATACAATACAATATAATACAATACAATTAAGTAGGCTGTCGTAAAAACTCCTCCGTAGAGCAACCACAAAAGAAGTCTTCTGATCATCAGATGTGAAAACCATCGCTGAATATGTTGCCGACTTTACCTTTTTGGCATTCACAGGGGGCGAGACCGTCTGTGTGCCATCACACACTAAGGTGGCAAACATTGGGCAGACGGTGAATCGCCTGCGTTGAAACTACACTGTAACCGACCGCGTGAAAGCCAGCTTTTCCCCAGCAGTTTGCCTGTCTTCACCTCCGCATGGGTAGCTAGCTATATGTTATAGCCTATAAAACAACCAGCAGACGTCGTTGCTACCTTGCTGCCTTCTTCGTGTCTCGTTCACAGCTTATGGACCGCTGTCCTTCATGTTCTTAGGTAAAGTCAGCTAATTTTTTTTTTTTTGGGGGGGGGGGGGGGGGGGGGGGGGGTTGTGGCCTGGGAGCAGGCACAGTTCGTAATTATGGGACACACACGAAGACAACGCAGCGTCTTGAAACATGGTTCGAACACACGGCAGGAGACAGAATCCAGAATCATGATCCGGGCTGACCTGTCCCTAGAGAGTGTCAGGAAAATATAGGGCCAAAATATTCCGGAAGAGGGGACTACTTCTGACGATTAGAATCCCCCTGTCGTGCTTATTACACGGCGGAGTTTGTATCAAATAGAAACACTGAACACGGTCTCCATTGGTTAATGTCATTGAAACTAATGTCTGTCTCACACCTACTGACCGACAAGCTGCATTGATATAGCTGCATTAATACATGTTCTCAATAATAGTAACGTCAATTAACCGGAGTATATTAGAATTTAGAACTCCATGAATCACCTGAGGTTAACATTTACACAGTATCTTGAAAATACTAATTTAAAAATCATTTTATAATATTTTAAAATAGTCCTAAACGTTATTGCCAAGACTGTTTTTCATACAATTAGTTAGTTGCATATCCTTTGCGGGATATTTAGAGATATTGAAAGTTTACGTTCTGTAGCTTGCGGTTGGTTTCTGAACAACCCGCACCCGTACCATTTCATAAATTTAAAATAATAAAAAAAAACAACAACAACGCAAGGCGTTTTTGTTGCTAAATCGCCCGCAGCTGTCTTTCGAACGGTGTATGCGGGATTGCATACTTGCGTCCGTAACCCCTTCACCACAGGGTTGTTCACAGACAAATATGAATTATTCTAATGTAGGATCGTTTTACAATAAAAGAATCGTAACTGTAATTCTGCCTATTTCTAACACGCAGAGGCTGCTTGCAATTTCACTTTATAGTATGTCCACATTTGTTTGCCGCAAAATAAACATCCATATCTCAGTAACCAACTGAGGGAAAATTATGAGATTTAGTATATAACCTTATCATTATGTCCACCCAACAAAAAATTTTTTGTTATGGAGATTTTACAGCAGATTTCAAAGTTTGTTTATATGCGGTATATAATTTACTGCTTAGAGATTAAGTCCGTCATTTTAACACTATTACAGCTTCACCAAGAAAACATCCCCGCTTTTTAAAAAATTTTCTCGTGGTTTTCGTTTTGAAACAAACAGCGCGAAGTTAAATGGGATTGTTCAGAGGTGTCTCCAAATGGGGGTTCTTTCATGAAACGTGATTATATAAATAAACTAGCTGACAAGGCCCGGCTTCGCCCAGCTTCTGGCGGGGATCTATCTATCTATCTATCTATCTATCTATCTATCTATCTATCTATCTATCTATCTATCTATCTATCTATCTATCTATCTATCTATCTATCTATCTATCTATCTATCTATCTATCTATCTATCTATCTATCTATCTATCTATCTATCTATCTATCTACCTACCTATCCTACCTACCTACCTACCTATCTATCTATCTATCTATCTATCTATCTACCTACCTACCTACCTACCGACCGACCAACCGACCGACCCACCCACTCATCTAGTCAGCCAGCCAGCCAGCCACCCACCCACCTACCTTTCTACCTACCTACCTACCTACCTACCTACCTACCTGTCTGTCTGTCTGTCTGTCTGTCTGTCTGTCTGTCTGTCTGTCTGTCTGTCAACCAGTCCGCGCTATTAAATATTGATAAAAGTTACTGGAAAAAATGTGAGGACCATGTGTTGAAAGAGGAAGAGGAATATTGGAGAAAGGATGGATCGAATTTTATGCAACCGAGAGCAATCATCAACCTACTGGAATCGTCCGACACAGATTAAGGTCTGAGCAGATCGCAGACCATAATCTACGTACACACTTACTGGGATATTTTGCTCCAACTATTCAGACGAATTGCAGGCCCTAAACATTACAGCATCAGCATAATGTCAATGGCAACAGTTTGTATTCTACAGTGATGAATTTTCAATTCCGCAAACCCTCAGCGGTGACAAACAACTGTAATGAAAAACACACACACACACACACACACACACACACACACACACACACACACACACACACACACACTAAACGTATTGAATACCAACAGAAGAGTAATATTGCGGTGGAAACTGACATATTGTGGCATAACAAGAAACGTGAGAGCAAACACGTCAAATTAGGGGACAGCACACGTGCATACAAATCAATCTATAAACTTCAATGAAAAGAGGACCAACATCTTGGTCGTTAAGAAGAAAGCAAACTACAGAGACACTGACATCTATTTTCATAGTGCAAAACAAGAAATCATGTTCCGTCTCTGAACGGTAAACAGCAGAGTAGACAAGTCTTTCACGAAGACTCACAGCGGATCTGTCACCCATGTGTACGTGTGAACAAACTACACAGACAGCTGAACAGATCCTTAAAAATGAAAACATGATGACTAAATTGCGGTATCATTTCTGGTCACTCCATACGCACATTAACGCACAGCTATTTAGAAGCTTTCACGAACTCAATATAAAAAGCTAACATGAATACTTGTGTACACTTTATTAACCAGCAGCTGAAGAAACAAGAAGGAAATGAAAAATAAGGTAAGAAATATATTCCTTCTACTTTCCTGTTAATTTACAAATTATTTACCCCGTGCCTCTGTAAATTCTCTGTCTTTACTAATATTACACATTGCACCCCTCTCGGGATTCTCCGTGGTGAAGTGGTCAAGCCTTCTGACTCTGGCTCCGAAGGTTGTATGTTCTTCTTCTTCTTCGTTCATCCGGAGTTGTTTTTCGGATGTGATTGCGTTGTGCCTGTTTACAGCAGAGCTGCGTTCTTGCGCCGTTAGGCCGACACATCCGACTTCTGCGGGCATTTGTTGACCGGGTTAACCTTCCCGGGGGTTTCTTAGGACGTTTGACTCTCACTGTTGTGGTGTTATCCCCCATCCCAGCTGGTCCATATAGAACAGCCAAAGATCCTGGTCAGCCCTCAAGGGAAGGCAGGGGCAGACCATGGGCATTCCCCGCCATCCAAGGAGGCTTCCATACTTGCAGAGCCGATACATAGCGCTCTGGTACTGGGCTCACCCAAGGAATCGTCACGTCCTGCACATGGCTGCTTAGCCTCACTTCCGTATATTGGGCCTTCCGTTCACCATAGGCTGTTCTTCCGGAAACCAGAAGTATGCAGTCTGCAGATGACATCCACACAGTGAGCTTTCGATTCGGACTTTCCACGTAATGGATTTGCTATCCAAGCAATATTCCATTTCATGCCACTAGGACACTTTTCCACCTTTTATGAAGCCCACACAATGGGCTTTTGATTCGGACTTTCCACGTAATGGATTTGCTATCAAGCAATATTCCATTTCGTGCCACTAGGACACTTTTCCACCTTTTATGAAGCCCACACAGCGAGCTTTCGATTTGGACTTTCCACATAATGGATTTGCTATCCAAGCAATATTTCATTTCATGCCTCTGGGTCTTCATGCACCTTTAAATGTCAACCTGTATGTAGTTAAAGTAAGCTGCGGTCAACTTGAGCTTGTTGATATCTCCATAGAGCTTGTCCTCAAATGAAGCAGGTGTGGGCCAAAATATCTTTCTCTGTTCTGCATACGTTGGGCAATCCTGCAGCAAATGTTTTGCTGTCATTTTTCCAGTTCTACAATTACATTCATCAGTATCTCCTATCTTTAGTTTATTGAACAAGTGGTATTTCAGCCTGTTATGTCCTGTGCGGAGTCTGAAGATTGCTACTTGTTCTCTTCGGTCGAGTTTGTAATATGCATCATCCTTCTGATGGCCTGGATGCTCAGATTCCCATTTGGTTCTATAAGTGCTTTTTATCAACCTCTTTGCCTCATTATAGGTTATGTCTATGTCAGGCTGTGGTAGTCGTCCGCCCTCTTTTGCCAGTCTGTCAGCCTCTTCGTTTCCAGGTATACTGCAATGTGATGGGATCCACTGTATTACAACTTTTTTGGATTTCTGGCATAGACCATGGAGTGCTGCTCTTAGGTCAGTTAGTTCTGTGCTGTTATTGCTCTTGAGTATTGAGACAGCTGACTTTGCATCTGTGAAGATAGCTATTTGCTTCTCTTTATTTTCCTCCATCAGGAGCATTTCTGCTGCAGTTTTCAAAGCCTCTACCTCCGCTTTGAAGTTACTTGAAAATTTTCCAGTTGCCATTGAATGTGTTTTTTTCACTCCATTTTTTAAATTTAGGAGAATTCCTCCTCCTCCATTCTCTATTGAATTTTTGGCTGATCCATCTGTATATGCATGGGTCCAATTCCTGCTTGGGTAATGTTCTTTTATGTAGTTTAGGGTTATTTCTCTTCTTTCGGTTTCATGCTGAGTGTTCTTTTTCTCAATACCAGGAATGTTTTCTATCATCTCAGGCAGTTGCTGCTGTCTCCAAGCTGGGAAGTTGTGTGCATTGTGTATGGGCTTGACTGTTGATATGTTAAGTATAGGATCTGCCCTAATCCTTCGTTTTGCAGTTTCTACAAAGTTGCTACGCTTCAGTCTTCCCTTTCCAAAACCATTAAATCTGTTGTACATAGGGTGGTCTGTCAATCTTCTAAATTTTTCTGCTTGTTGCTGGGCTCTGCTATCTCTTCTATCCTGCATTGGTTGTAAACAAGTGATCTTTTCTAGTTCATTAATAGGCGTTGTCTTCAGGCTTCCAGTTATGATTCGCATTCCTTGGTTTTGGACTCTACTTATTTTGTTAAAGTTTGACTTAGCTGCTGTTGCCCAAGCTGCAATGCCATATTCCAGTACTGGCCTCACCCGTCCAGTATATAACTTCTTGAGAACTTTCTCATCTGCTCCCCACGTTGTACCAGCAAGCTTTTTCATGATTGCCATTCTCTGCCTTGCTCTTGTTCGATTTTTCTCAACCTGTGTCTTCCATGTCAGGCGACGATCAAAGGTGACTCCTAGATAGTTTGGATTTTCTTCATGGCGCAATATTTTTCCATTCAATACCAGCTTAGGTTGCTGAGTTTTATTTGAGAGGGAGAACACTGTGCATGTTGTTTTCTCCTCACTTATCTTCACTAGCCATGATTTTGACCAGTCCTCTAGCGCTAATAAGGCTTGCTGTATTCTGCTGTTAGCTGTACTAATATATTCTTCAGATGTCCATATGGCTAGGTCATCTGCAAAGGAGGATGTGTGTACTCTGGCTGGAAAATTTTCTGTGATGTCATTTATATATGCTAGGAATAATGTTGGTGAAAGAACTCCTCCTTGGGGGACACCTTGCTCCAGCAGCATCATTTTGCTTGTTTGTCCTTGTACTTTTGTCCTGGCAGTTCTGTTCTCAAGGTAGTGGCTGATCCATTTATACATTTTTCCACAAACATGCATGTTTTGCAGTTTTACTTTCAGTCCTTCCTTCCATACTTTATCAAATGCTTTTACTAAATCTATCCAGACTGCTAGTGTGTGCTTTTTCTCTTGGAAGGCATCCTCTATTTCCTGAGCTATATAGGTTATTTGATCTTCAGTGGATCTGTATTTTCTGAATCCTGCTTGGTGTGGTGTTAAGAGTTTGTTTTCTTCCAGATGCCATGTTAGCCTGCCATTGATAATGCGTTCCATTAATTTTCCTACACAGCTCAGTAGACTGATAGGTCGATAGCCATTTGGTTCTTCCAGGTCTTTTCCTTTCTTTGGGACTGGTATTAGTATAGCTTCCTTCCATGCCTGTGGGACTATTCCTCTCTTCCAGCTGTTATTTAGGACTGCTAGTAGTTTCTTCTTTGCCTTGGTGCCTAGTCCTATTAGCATTTCATTTGTGATTCCATCCTTTCCTGGTGATTTCTTCTTTTTTAGGGTATTCATTGCCTGTTCCATTTCTTCCATTGTTAGATTTGCCATCATATATTCTGCTGCTGTCTCTGTATTTCTATGATGTGTCTGTTTGTCTTTGATTGCTTTCTTCTGTTCGGTTGTAATATCAATGTGGTTTGCATTTGCATAGTGTTCCATTAGTGCATTTGCAGCCTTTTTGCCTGTAAGCAAGGCATTTCCTTGTTTAATTGTTATTTGTTTGTTTCTAGGTCCTTCATTGTTCATGGCTTTCACTAGTTTCCATAGTTTGTTTCCATCCCTGTCAAAATTCAGGTTTTCTGTTTTTTCCCTCCAACAATCTCTTGTTGTTTGATTTACTGTTCTTTTATATTTTGCTGAGATGGCTTTGAGAGAGATGTTTGCTTCAATTGTTTGTTCTCTCTCTGCTGTCTTCCTGGCATCTTCAACTTTGTCCTCCAAACTTTGTAGTTCTTCAGTCCAGTATGGTTTGTAATTTTTCCTCGCTCCTCTTGGAATGGACTCAGTGGCTGCCTGTATTATCGCTCTGTTTAGACTTTCCACCATTTGCTTTATGTTGCCATATCGTGTATTTATGTTTTCACAATATTTGTCTGTTAGTATGGCAAATCTGTCCCAATCTGCTCGTTTGTAATTCCAGCGGGGCAAGGGCTTTTGCTCCTGTGGAACATACTCCATATTCATTTCAAGCTTGATTGGTCTGTGGTCACTACCTGCTAATTGGTCCAGCACATGGCGATCGATTTTGTGGAGGATGTCTCCTGTGCAGAAAGCTAAGTCTGGAGTAGAAGTGGTAAGCCATCTTCTGGAGTAGAAGCTCGGTGTGTCATCCGCTTTGTTGAGTAGATGGAGATTTGAGTCTATTTCCCAGTCCTCCAATTCATCTCCTCTTTTGTCAGTATCTGGGTATCCCCATCTTTCTGAACGGCTATTAAAGTCTCCGACAATAATGCAGTTTGTGTCAGTTATTTTCATGTTTGAGAGTGTAAGGTCCTTATCTGCTGGGCTATACAGATTGTAGATTCTTATTTTCACGTCCTTTATCATTATGTCAACACCTATAATTTCCGTTTGGTTGTCAGAGATCACAGATACTTCGCTGCAAGGTATTGTATTTCGTGTAAGTATTAGAACTCCTCCTTTGTGTCCTTCGCGGTCGAAACGTGTGGCCTGATATCCTCTGACTGAGAATTTGTGATTGGCGTTGAGGTGTGTCTCTTGAATGCATGCCACATCTATTCTATCTTTATGAAGACGATGTGTTAGGGAGTCTTTCTTCTTGTAAACTCCTTCGGCATTCCACTGTAGTATGTTGAGTGTCCGGGGTATTTGGTCAATAGCTCTTAACCTACTCCTCTGTGCCTTGACTCCACAGCACAGGGGAAGGTGACCACCAGTAGTCATGGGTGGACCCCCTCGAGGCAGGGGGCCCGGCACTATCACCGCCTGATGGGACTTCACGGGATTAGCACCATATCGATTAATTTTGATTTGTGACATCATGAATTAAGTTACGTTGCACTGCTTTGTCAAGCCTGTGGCTCAGTACATCCGATTTCGACAAGCATTTATTCGGGATGCTTTCCCTAGCCTTTGACTGTCCCCAGTCTACCTACAATGCAGCAGGTTTCACGTTGCACTGCTTTGTCAAGCCTGTGGCTCAGTACATCCGATTTCGACAAGCATGTATTTGGGGTGCTTTCCCTAGCCTTTGACTGTCCCCAGTCTACCTACAAGGCAGCAGGTTTGTGTGTCTCTTCGTCTGGTGGTGAAGTGGTCAAGCCGTCTGACTCGGGCTCCGAAGGTTGTATGTTCGATTCCGGGCCGCGTCCTTCATTTCACGAGTGCATTTTTTCGGAGACTTCCGAGGGTCGTCGCTGGAGCTACGGAGTTCGTGCTTTGTGCGACGCTTTCCGCGCTGCGGAAAGAAACTAAGCCATATGGGATAAAAACCCGGTGCAATGCAGCCGACCCTGTCGATTTTAAGCTACTTCTTTCACTGCACCCACTCCCATACGAATCCGGATACGCCTTTGTGTGTCATCTGAATTGGCTTGTCTCCCATTACTGTAAACATAAATTTATTAGCGAGAAATCACTAGTTGTTCAGCAAAACATCAAAGGAATGTCGCCGCTTTCGATGATTTAAGTTGTTTTTGGACCTATCAAAGACATATTCCTTGGGTGGGGGTAAATATAAGACGGCTGGAAAAATTTCATAACGATGCAACAGACAGTTTTCAAAATAATTGATCGTGAATGAAGGCATTCTTTGTGGGACATACTATAATACCAAGTCTAAACGAGACACCTGCTACAATATATCCATTAAGCCTTATGTTTAAATAGGCGGCAACAGACTTGACATTTGTAACAACGGGTATGTTTTATATCTGTATGTTAATATAACATTGAATAATTCTCATTGTACACCAAGTAGAGATTACTTTCGGCTATTTGGTTTGTTCGCAATGGAAATATCAAGCGCTACTACTGATGACTTCAAAAAGTGTCATGATCAACACCAAGAACTGGATGGAAGACAGGAGCCAAACAAATCAACCAGACTTCTCGAGGATAATTCTGATGATGGAATGGAAATCCATGTGGAAGCTGTGGATACTAGAAACGTGCCGAATGGAGCCACTAGTGTCAAAGATACAGCGTGTCATGTAGAGACTGAGACAGACGGAACGGAGAATTACCGCATGACATTCAGAATCTCTGAGACTCCTCCGATCTGCATGCTCATATTCTATGCACTTCAGGCCAGTATTGTGTCTTTCACCAAACACCTTTAAATAATTAGACATATACATCAGATAGTCTTAGACATGGACTCTTGAAATAATGGAAAACATACAATAGATAATCTTAGACATGGACATTTTAAATAATGTAAAATATACATCAGATACTCTTGGATATGGATACTAGAAATAATGGACAATATACATCAGATAGCTTTAGACATAGGCACTTTAAATAATAGAAAATATACATGAGATAGTCTTGAATATGGATACTTAAAATAATAGGCCGGCTTGGCGTCAGCTTGTTGAGGACGAATTCCCCAACGGGCGATACAGAAAAACAAAAGAAAACGAGTTAATTTCATAGCTGACAGGTCTGAAGTGTGTTTGTGATGGTAATGACTCACTCATATATCTATACAAAGTTTGTTTCTTGTACCATACACAGCAGCATATATTCTGTATAATTTCTCTTTGAGCATGTGTGTATTTTCCAACCATTTTTCTCAAAGAGTATATTGATATATTTCTTTTTTAAATTTTCTTCAGATAAGTAAATAAATCTTTAAAAATCGTGTACATTTTGATGTGTGCTTGCTCTTCTCGAGATCTTGAACATGTGGTTGCCTCCATGTTTACCTTTTGTCTTACTTGATTTCACAGCAAGCCCTGTTGGGCATAGCACGGCCCTTGACCATTGCGGTGATCGTCTCTGAAATGACCTGTGCACAGCATGATGACTACATTAAGCTTCAGATCCTTAGTGCTTCAATCTTCATGACTGGTCTTGCGACTTTCATGGTGACCACTTTCGGAGTCAGGTAATGTTCGTGATTGGATGGTGACCTTTTTAGGAGACAGGTAATCTTCATGACTGGACTTGCAACTTTGGTGACCCCTTTAGAAGTCAGGTAATCTTCATGACAGGACTTGCAACTTTGGTGACCCCTTTAGAAGTCAGGTAATCTTGATGACTGGACTTGTAACTTTCATAGTAACCTCTTTAGGAGACAGGTAATCTTCGGCTAGATGTCACAGGTCTGTTATAATTCATGTAACATTATTACACTCTGTCATTGTTACTGAGTAGTCGCTGTGGTGCAGGCACTATATTTATAGCATGCTTGTCTATCGGTCGATTAATGGACGGTTCCAAATCGCACCGATTGTAGAAATGACCAGCAGCCCCAAGTGGCTCAGCCTACAATAGGTATCAGGAATTGTCTCTGGAAGTAAAGGCACCCACATGGTATTGACCACATGACTCCCGAGTGCCTGTTGGTCTATACAAATATGGTACTAGCGTCACGTGGCCCTTACGACTCAATACACGTAATAGGGCCTGTTTCTTTACTTATTTAACGGTTCCAGGTGACTCACTCTAGCACAGGGGCTAACACTCTTGCCTGCCAGTCCGGGGATGATGTGTTCACATCCTCTTTTAAATGCAGTAATTTGTTACATTGGTCCGGACGTCCAGGTCCGCCCAGCCAACACATACGTGCCAGACATTCAGTGGAGAGTAAAGTCTGCCGGCGAGATATAGACAGCACCTCCCTCTCAGTGTCGTCTGGTCGGTCAATATGGGGTTAGCACCATATACCCGCCCCCCCCCCCCCGGCATAGTTCACACATGTCTTCAGGCGAATCCTAATGAACTAGGCACTTTTAAAGAAGGTAGTTTGCCGTTGCTTTCCTTACATGGCAGTGACCATTCTGGTCGGTGACGCCAGCCATTGTCTCGGGAAAGAGATCTTCCGCCTACCGTCGCAGAACATGAGACCATAACCAACATATATCTGTCAGCTGCCCTCAAAATTTCATCCAGCACCTGCCTTCCGTGGCTTCTTTTGAACACTTCCAATAAACGAATACGAAATAACACCACATAAAACACAGGAAAACACTGAAAACAGCGTTTCCCAAAGAATAAACGCGTTGGGTCGTCGCCATTTTTACCGGTTCACCTTAACCTTAGTTCACATTAAATATGCGAAAACATTATTGGACATTGAAAATTATGTACATAAAATGCTGTTTGACTGTAAAACTACTGCAAGAGTTGAACAGCGAACGCCTTGTTGTAATGGTAAGCTAACAACGGCAAATTGCGTTGTCGGACTCGGGGTCTATGCCAACTCTTCTGTCCTCTATAGGAGCGAAAGAACTGTTCCTTAGTACACCCAGGCCTACGAACTATGATGATTCTAACACTTCACATACCCATGGCTGGTTCCAGATTCGAGTCTTACCTGTACCTTGGCTACAACAACGGAACATAAACATTAACAAGTTTGAAATGTAGATGTTCAGAAAACTAGGATAGGTTCTTGGATTAAAAAAAAAAAATATCACATGTAGATCTAAAAGAATCCAAAATATACGCTGCAATGATAAATAACCATGAGAAAGTCATGGCATACTGACCGCGTCAAGCGACGACACGAGCTACTGAACGCACTAACATGAAGAATAACTGGGGGGAGGAATATATATATATATATATATATATATATATATATATATATATATATATATATATATATATATATATATATATATATAGAACAATGTGGGTTCGTATAAGGCACGGGTACAGTAAATGATGTGTGTTTGCAGAGAACACTAATTGCATGTTATATAAAAATAAACAAACACCTACGTGGACTACACAAAGGCTTTCGATGAAGTAAGATATGTCATCATGATGAATGTGCTTAAAGATCTACAAAATGATGGGAAATACCTTTCACATGTTAAAAACATATACTGCAAACAGCAAGATGCGTACACATTGATAATAAAATAATTAATATCAGCCTATTAAAAAATAGCCGTGCAACAAGAATGTGTAGTCTCCAGATCTGTTTCCCCCTATACAGTTAATATATATTTTAGGAGTTGACAATATATAAGGGCAGTCACCATTGTGGGACATAGCATCAATAAATTTAGATATGCGGATGATGCCGTAGTAATTTCAGACAATGGACAGGATCTTCAACATTTATCAGAAACGATTATTGTGCACAGTGAACAACTGACTGACTGATTGACTTTCACCTTGCCGTCTTGACAGACGATAGCTTGTAAAATGGAGTTATACCTCTCCATAACACAAAGCCTGGGCTGAATTTAGAGACCATGTGTTGCCCATGCAGCATGATCCATTTCTCGGCCTGTCTAGTGTACTCCATAGGAAAGCTAACACCAGTACGTCTAGAACAAGACAAGCTGCAGAAGACGCCGGATCAGTAAAGGAGTGCTCTAACTGTCTGCCTGTCGGAGCTTCGATCCTAGATCAGTTGCCAACCAAGGCTTAGCGCCTGGTCTTCCCTGCCATGACATTCAGTCTTTAGGTTACATTTCCTCGCACCAGGGTAAGGATTGTACCCTCCCAATTGCCCTCCTCCGCCCGAAGCCGTTGGCACAATGTGGGGTGTCGGGTTTGGTAAGCGCCGCCCAACATTCGGCGCTAACAGAAAGCAGGTAGTACCGTCTATTGTTATACTGTAGCTCAGTCATATCTGACTAAAACCTGACATCAACATTGAACAACTGGAGTCATAATTAAACAGTAAGAAGACTGAGATTATGGACTTCACTAGGAAGAAAGAAATACCACAATGTAAATTACAAATACAAGGTATTTAACATGTGAATCGGTACAACTATCTCTGAACAGTCATAACATCTTATCAATCAATCAATCATGTGCCATGCCGGAAAGCGTGGGCGGTCATGACTCGCCATTTCACTCGATCACCAGAGTCGTGGATACGCTCAGTGTTCCTGTCTCGTCCATGACATGTGGCCAAGCCATCCAGGTATTTTCCTCTCGGTTTTCCTCTTGGTCTGTTCCCTTCGATCTTGCCAGTTGTCACTAAGTTCTCCAATCCATTTCTTCTCATAACATGTCCAAATAATTTTGACTGTCTACGTCTAATTTCTCTAATCAGTCTACGATTTTCATTTGTCTCCTGTAGTACTTGGTCATTGGTTTTTCTATCTGTCCATGGTACTCTTTGCATTTTCCTCAGAAACCACATTTCTGTAGCCATCAAATGTTTTTCAGCTTGACTGCACATTGTTCAAGTTTCACATCCATACAAAAGAACAGGTTCTATGTACCCCCTCAACACTCTTTTTCTCGTTTCAATTGACATCTTTTTATTGGTCAGAATGTTTTTCATCTTGCTAAAGGCTACTTTCGCCATGGCGATTCTTGTTCTAATCTCTTCAAGGCATCTCCCATCAGATGTTATGACTGTTCCGAGATAATTGTATCGATTCACTTGTTGAAGAATATTCCCATTTACTTGTATATTACATTGTGGTACTTCGTTCTTCCTAGTGACGACCATAACCTGTGTCTTCTTACAATTTAATTCCAACCCCAGCTGCTCACTGTGTACAACAACCGCGTCTACTAATTGTTGCAGATCCTGTGCATTGTCTGCAATCAATACTGTATCATCTGCATATCTAATGTTATTGATGTTTCGTCCTCCAATGCTGATTCCATTTATATCTTCTACATTTCTGAAAATATTTTCACTGTATAGGGAAAAAAGATCTGGAGACATTACACATCCCTGCCTAACACCTCTCTTAATAGGTTGATATTGTCCCACTTCATTATCAATCCTTATGGCAGCTTGTTGTTTCCAATATATGTTTTTTATAAGTCTAATGTCTTTCCCATCAATTTGTAGATCTGCAAGCATATCCACCATGTTGACATGTCTAACTCTATCAAAAGCCTTTGTGTAGTCAATAAAGCAAAGATGTATATCCTTGTTTACTTCTATAGCACGTTCAATAACTGTTCGCAGCATATACACAGCATTTACTGTACCCTTTCCTTCTACAAACCCACATTGTTCTTCCCCTATTTCAGGTTGTATTTTCTTCCTCACTCTTTGCATGATAATTCGTAACAAAATCTTTGTGATGTGACTCATTATACTAATTGTTCTATGTTGATCACATTCCAAGGTTCCTGATTTCTTTGGGATTGCAATAAATACAGAATTACATAATTCAGAAGGTATATCTCCAGTATCATATAATGTGTTCAGCAGTCTGGTGACTTGCTCTAATCCAAATTCTTCTAAAGCTTTAATCATTTCTGTTGTGATGTTATCTGCACCGGGGGCCTTGCCAGCCTTCACATGCTTAAGAACATTTTGAACCTCCATCTTTAAAATTGGTGGTCCTTCATTATTAAATCTAATATCATACTGTTCCTCTCTGTTATCATTATACAGGTTTTTCACATAATCTGTCCATACATGTAGAATCTGATCTTTTTCTATTATGATTTTGCCATCTTTAGTTTTTAGACAGCCTGTTGATGTACTTGTTCTTTTATTAGTAAGTTCCTGAATTCTTTTGTGCACTAATTTGGTATTTTGACTGTTGTGTTGTTTTTCAATTTCTAAGCACTTTTCCTCAAGCCATGATTCTTTTGCCTTCCTACATAATATTCTGACTTGTCTGTGAATTTCTTCATATTTGGCAGGATTATTTTTGTTGAGTCTTCTTGTTTCCATTAGGTGTAAAATTTCTTCAGTCATCCATTTCTTACGACCCACCTTCTTTAATTTTGGAATAGTTGTTTCTGCAGCCAATCTGATTGAATTCTTTAACATTTCCCATTGATCATTCACATCCTAGAATAATATCTCTAGATCAGACAATATATCAAATCTGTTCTGTACTTCTATGTTGAATTTGTTTTGTATTTCCTTGTCATTACTCAATGAACACAAATCATATTTAGTGTTTCCTGTTATATACTTGACTTTCTTCAGCTTTATCCTCAATGTTCCTGTAAGTAGTCTGTGGTCACTATAACAATCAGCACTGGGAACTGTTTTTGCTACTGTTAGTGCGTTTCTAAATCTTCTGATAATCAGAATGTAGTCAGTCTGGTTTCTGATCCTGCTATCAGGACTCCTCCATGTCCATAATCTTCTAAGGTGTTGCTTAAACCAGGTGTTTCCTACAATTATTTCCTTTTCTTTTGCCCACTCTACGAGTCTGTATCCTCTTTCATTTCTCTCTCCTAAACCATAGTCTCCTACTGTGTATCTATCACCTTGATTTCCTACTTTTGCATTGAAGTCTCCTATTATGCTGTTTATTTCTGAATTTTTACATTTCTTTAAGGCAGACTATGTCATTATAAAATTCCTCTACACTATCTTCACTGGACTCTCCTGATGGGGCATATACTTGAATAACATGTATGCTAAAAGGTCTGCCACTCAATTTAACTAGTAGAACTCTGTCCTACACGGCCCAATATCCTTGAACAGATGTTGATGTTTTCCGGTCCAAATTTATTGCCACTCCCCTTTGTCGATCTTCACCTCCAGAATAAATAATCTTAAAATCTTCATCTATCTTGATGCCTGTTCCTGTCCATCTCGTTTCGCACATCCCTAAAATATTAATTTTTTCTCTACGTATTTCTTGTTTTATGTTCTCTAATTTTCCGTCGCCGTTTAACGTCCTAAAGTTCCATGTTGCTAATTTTAATGTCTCTGTCCTTGTCTTGCGATGATCAGTCTTTAAGCGAATCATAATGTACTAGGCACTTTCAAAGAGATAGTTTGCCGTCGCTTTCCTCTATGGCAGTGGCCATACTGGCCGGATGACCGCAACCATTGTCTCTCGAAAGAGATCCTCTGCCTGCCGTCGCGAAACTCGAGACCATAACTTTTAAGATGCTTTTAAGAGATTAGATCAAGAATCGAAATGGCGAAGGCAGCCTTTTGCAAGATGGAAAACATATTGACCAATAAAACGATGTCATTTGCAGTGAGAAATAGCGTGTTGAAGAGCTACATAACACATGCACGTGTGTAAGGATGTGAAACGTGGACAGACACGGAAAAACATCTAATAGAAGTGGTAATGATAAATTCTGAGGGAAATGCAAAGAATGCCATGGTCAGACAGAAAAAAAAAACAAAAACAATGAGAAGATCTTAGAAGAATCAAATGAAAATTGTAAACTGACTAGATACATTAGACGTAGACGGTCACACTGTTTTGGACATGTTATGAGAAGAAGTAAACTCGCGAACTCAGTGACAACTGGCAAGAGTAGAGGGTAAAGAACAAGGAGAAATCAGAAAAATAAATATGTAGATGACTTGGCAAAGTGGCATGGTCGGGACAAGACCACGGAGCTGATCCACGATTCTGGTGATCATGTAAGATGGGGAAACATGACAATCCACGCTTATCGGCCTGGTATAGGATGATGATGATAGGTCGGCAGCCACAAACACCTGTTATCGATGCTATTTTACCTGCCTTCTAGGCTACCAGTTTTCCAAATTGGTGAGTACAGCTACTTGCTACCACTGATGATGATGACAGCTTCGGACGAGTGGAAATGCCCTGCCATCGTAGAAGGTCAGTTTATAACATATATTTATATTTTTTTTCGGGGTATGAGATTTATACATTGACACAACACATTACTGGCAACGCTGTTCGCATTCTGGTAAGAACCTAAGGTCTATCCACGTCAATTTGGACATTCCAAATTGACGTGTAGAGGCCTTAGGTCGGTACCGGAATGCGATCAGTGATGCCTGTGGCGGGTTGTGCTCAATGTTTAAATATATTTATACGAGGGTAAGTCATAGCTCAGAAAGCAGTGGCAAACTACTGAGCGTAATCTTGCCTAGTACATCAACAGCAGCTGAAAGATGCTGTTGTTGACTGCAACGTCCTGTAAGGGATATGAAACATAAGAAAAAGTTAATAAGTAAGTCACAAATGGCTGTAGAAAAATAACTAAATATGATAACAACTTGAAACCAGTTTATTTTTATACATACATTGTCCCTTTATTTTTCAACATAATTTCCACCAACATTGATGCACTAATCCCATCGTTTTATCAGTCCTCCCAAACCCTATGCATAGAACTGCGTGATTTATTTTCTAAACCACGTTTTCACTTCACATTCAACTTCGGCGTCATTAGCGAAATGTCTCCCGCCAAGGTGATTTTCCTGTTTTTACTGACAAATGTTTGTCCCATAAAACAGTGCATAGCTGGGTAGAAAAACGTTACAAGGGCGATTCAATAAGTAAGCCACACAGTTGTGACATGGCAGGTAAATGCAAACAAAACACGCAGTTCCATGCAGCCGGTATGGGAGGACTGATAAAACGATGGGATAAGTGCATCAATGTTGGTTGTCATCACCACAAAGACACCAAATAAGGACGCAATGCGGAGGTGCGAGACAGCCACGAGCATGTCGCAAGCTGAAGGGACACAACTACAAAGCCAAATTGACGAGTTAAAGAAGCAAGTCAAGCTACTCCTTATACCGCACAAACTAGCGACAATGAAAACCT
The DNA here is from genome assembly GCA_014155875.1 of Cepaea nemoralis. Lineage (NCBI taxonomy): Eukaryota > Metazoa > Mollusca > Gastropoda > Stylommatophora > Helicidae > Cepaea > Cepaea nemoralis. Next base: position 350,173 of record JACEFZ010028178.1, read on the forward strand.
GATGGCTGAAATAAAGGAGATCCAGCAAAACATCAAGCAAGAAGTGAAACATATAGCCGAGTTGAAGAAGGAAAACGAAGAACTGCTACGCAAAGTCAAAGCGGAGAGAGAGCTACTGAAAGCTGAAATGGAAATAATCCGAAGCAAACCAGCAGAAGTTTCAGAGAAGCCGCAGGATGAAACTAACAAAAAAGCATCGAAAAACTGATAAAGGCGATACACAAATAAGGAGGCAAAGAGACGCAAGCTCGAGCCAAACCAAAGAACAACCAGAAACTGCAAGTTAACACCAACAGTCCAACCCGGTTACCAAGCAAGCCAAGGGGAAATCAGTATCCTGCCAGGTAGATGAATATAGCCTAGAGGAGCTTTCTGACTCACCTGAAGCTAATTGGAGTGAAAGCGAAGACGAAAACGCTTCAAAGGCGGAGTGGAAAAAATAGCAAGCCAGGCTCTACGAGGGGCTAAGGCGAAAAAGGAAAAGACACAACACCATATACAAAGTCCTTCTAAGGACTGCAACCAGTCAAGCCAGGCCTAGCCAGGAGCCTTCACTAACAAAAGAAACCACATGAGAAGACGGGCACCAAGGATAGCCGCCGACTGATCCCCAAGCTGACATCACAGACACAAACCAACATAACCAGTAAGAGATAGGACTCACTCTTAAGAGCGCACAAGACAAGAAAGAGGGTTAAAACAGACATAAACCACGGATCTCAACAATAACCAAAGCTGTGGAGGCAGGTTAGACGAGACTGAATTTGGAATATTTGTTTTGAAAATTGGAATTGGAATCAATGTTCGTGGAAATTATGTTGACAAATAAAGGGACAATGTATGTATACAAATAAATTGGTTTCAAGTTGCTATCATCTTTAGTTATTATTCTACAGGCATTTGTGACTTACGTATTAACTTACCCTTGTATGATGCTGGCAATATAGTACAAAACAAGACAGTAAGTAGTTGGCTGCTTCATGTGGTGGACTATCGTCTTCTGATGTATGTAGCCAGTTCTCTTTGTCAGAACAAACTCCCATAAACACACTCACACAGGAGAGAGAGAGAGAGAGAGAGAGAGAGAGAGAGAGAGAGAGAGAGAGAGAGAGAGAGAGAGAGAGAGAGAGAGAGAGAGAGAGAGAGAGAGAGAGAGAAGAGAGAGAGAGAGGGGAGCGAAAGATAATGTATTTACGAGTAAATGTTTATTAGTGTGTTTGTGATTGTGAGGTTATATGTGTATGTGAGGGAGTGTGTATTTGTGTATGTGTGGATGTGTGTTTAACTGTGAGAGTTTGTATAAATGGTGTATGTATGTATCTATGAATGTTTATATGTACATATGTTTGTATGTAAGTGTTTATGCATGTCTGAGAGGGTGTGTATATGTGTGTCTGTCTGTCAGCCTTTCACATAACATGATATTATGCATTGTTAATGTTTATTGCATTCATTTCTCATTGTCTTCTTTCTATGTAAAATCCACACGCACAATAGATAATTGAAGTGTGCAAGACGAGTTGTTGGAAGGGCGGATCGTAACACGGGCCTGCGTGCCCAATTTTTAACCCTTTCAAAATAAAGTTCGTTCGCTCGTTCATTTGTCCTTATAGTCCATGCTGTGTGGCGTTAATGATCATGCCTGTCAACAGCTTTCGGTCTTGATTTCTTCCATTAATTTCTTATGCCGAGTTCCACAATAACAATGTATTAAGAGATTGCTGTTATCCATCTATTCGGTTATCCGTTACAGCCCTCGTCCGGACAGTGACGGTCAATCGAAGTTTTACTGTAGATGTAATGTTTCAGGGCTTATATGGCAATGCGGCGGGTAGATTCACGAAGTCTTCGAGGACAGACAGACAGACAGACAGACAGACAGCCAGCCAGCCAGCCAGCCAGCCAGCCAGCCAGCCAGCCAGCCAGCCAGCCAGCCAGACAGACAGACAGACAGACAGACAGACAGACAGACAGACAGCCAGCCAGCCAGCCAGCCAGCCAGCCAGCCAGACAGACAGACAGACAGACAGCCAGCCAGCCAGCCAGCCAGCCAGCCAGCCAGACAGACAGACAGACAGACAGACAGACAGACAGACAGATCTAATTCTAGATGTTGGTCGAACAGGTAATACAACGATTACCATGGCAAAGTTTGACAATGTAACTACACCAGCAAGAGAATTGATTCTGGCAAAGCTTTCAAAGGTAATTCAACATTTCTGTTTATGTATAATTTTCTTTAGAGCTATTCCGGGCCACTCCTGATGTAATTAGCAGGCAAGTGGGGAATTATGTGGAAAGTGAGGAGATAAGATGTCGTTGACGAATAATGAGAACACCGTGAACGGATAGACAGAGTAATGAAGATACCAGGGGGCTTCAAGTGAACACCTTAAAAGTGTGAGAGAAATTACAGTAACCTTGTCATTGCCTTGTAACAAGTCAATATTGTTGTAACGGATGTCAAGACTCTTATGCACATGACATCACTGTGCAGACGAACAGGGTTGCATCACGTTTTACATGCACCATAGATGAGCCGTGTACCGTTATCCATATTGTTTTTTTTTTTTTTTATAAATGAAGAGGTGAAACATACAAATGAAGGTTAAAAATGGTGATACATGCCTGTCAGTCCAACAAGTGTATGAGTGGAGTATGAAGTTTCAAATCGGCGTGACTTATGTGACAGATTATTCATGACCTTGTCAGGCACACCCAGTAGTGAACCCGAATTTGATTGAAGCGGTTGTACAGGAAAACTGTCGATTGATTGTGAAAGACACTGCCGCACATCAATCAAAGTTCAGCATACCACATCATCTATGAATGAATCACTGAAAAACGAGAAGTAGGTTGCGCACGACTACAAAAAACAATGGCCAAAGGCCAAAGCCTTCGTCAGCACAGAACAAACAAACAAAAATAGTTTAACAAATACACGATCGACACTACATGAAAGTACAAATTTCAACTTATCTGTGTCCTAGTTTGAAACGGCTATCCATGGGTGGAATAAAACCTTAATTATTCTTAAACTATAAATAAAAATAAACATAAAATATAAATAAACCTAAATTATTCTTGTTAACCACATCATCTATGATATGCTACAGTATCGCGACGTGTCTGCAAGGTGGGTGCCACGACATCATACTTCAGAATTGAAACAACGACGCTTGCAAGGAACCTTTGCAGTGCTTTGAAGCAGAGGGTGATTGTTTCCTATCAAGAAATGTTACTGGTGATTGACGTGGGTTCACTATCACGAACAGAAAATGAAGAGAGCGGGCACAGAATGCTATATATATATATATATATATATATATATATATATATATATATATATATATATATATATATATATATATATATATTATATAGCATTCTGTGCCCGCTCTCTTCATTTTCTGTTCGTGATAGTGAACCCACGTCAATCACCAGTAACATTTCTTGATAGGAAACAATCACCCTCTGCTTCAAAGCACTGCAAAGGTTCCTTGCAAGCGTCGTTGTTTCAATTCTGAAGTATGATGTCGTGGCACCCACCTTGCAGACACGTCGCGATACTGTAGCATATCATAGATGATGTGGTTAACAAGAATAATTTAGGTTTATTTATATTTTATGTTTATTTTTATTTATAGTTTATAGTTTATATATATATATATATCGGATGTATTGGTTGGGCCAACCCCAAAGAGATAGTGGACACACAAGTTCCTCGTTCCCAATGTGATCCTGCCCGTTTAATTATGTTAACCTTTAATTTCTCAGTTGCATGAGTCCATAAATAAAATCTCAGAAAACCAAGGAATACCTCTAGGAAAACAATTAAAAGTTTCCCCCTTAATACCCAAAATATCCTTTTGTTGGTTCCCTGCCTCTCCTCTCTCAGTTAACCTAATTGTATCTAGGGTTGTTTTAATTAAACTAATTTACTATAACAAATAAATACACTCACGAGAAGAAATTACCTCCTTTTTTTCATCATTTATTAACTATACCGTTAGTAATGAACAGTAATGCTTTTAAAACAATATTCAATTCAATACATCTTCACGAAAAAACAGAAGTTCATTTACATCAAGATCTCGACAATTATATATCTCCATCAGTGAAACTCCCCTCCCTATATATGACCAATACTACAGGCTATTGTAAAATTTCTCAGGTAATTTTTCTGCAGATCCTCTGTGGTAGTAAATCTGAAACAGATAATTGGTCTGCACTCCCTTGTATTGACTTGTGGGTTATGGATTCCTGCTCCAATCAGTCACTGTGATATATGATAAGTTTCAGTGTGTTATTCTTTCCAGGTTGGTAGAATAGTTTAGTTGGCTCTTGAGTTTTCCATTTGTCAGGCAAATAATGCTAAAGAAAATTTACCTCTCCTCTAAGGGAAATGGAACTTTTGCAGGTGGATAGGTTTCTGCCCCACTCTCTCACAGAGCTTCATTTAGAAAAGTTGCTTCTATCACAAAAGACAGGTGCATCTAGGTGGGTCTAGCCACTACCTGAAATTTCAGCAGTCAACATACATCTAATCACATCCTCAATATGACATTATAAATTAAATGCTGTAAACTCCTAAGAACACAACACAATAAAATGAATCTTGTTCCTAGAGAGAAAAAAATCATAGGAGACAGATGGTCTTGGTGTTGTCAATTAGTTATCACCACAGAATTGGTTGCTCTCCATCCAATCTTTCATTATAAGGTGCTAAAGGTTTAGACTAGCAGATGTGCAGTTTCGTCTTCAACTATGCCTGTCATCATGGTCTCCAGGTTGAGTAATACCTTGATTGATTTGGAATTTGACAACT
>JACEFZ010028178.1:360000-473439 GCA_014155875.1 Cepaea nemoralis
AAGGCAGCAACAACAATGAACAGGTTAAGAAAAAGAGTCTGGCAGAACAGGAAGATTACTGCCAAAACAAAAGTCCTTGTCTATCAAGCCTGTGTCCTTAGTACTCTTCTTTATGGCAGTGAAACCGGGACAACTTACTCACACCAAGAGAAACATTTAAACAGCTGTTATATGCGGTGTCTGTGAAGAATTCTTGGTATTAATGGCAAGACAAAATCACAAATACTGAAGTATTGGAAAGATCAGGTTGTGTGACGGCTTATTCCATGCTCAGTCTTCGTAGACTTAGATGGATAGGACATCTTGGGAGGATGGATGATGGTAGAATACCAAAGGACATCTTTTTTGGCGAATTACAGATGGATAAGAGATCTCAGGGTCGGCCTCTACTACGATACAAAGATGTGTGTAAGCGGGACATGATTGATACAGGCATTGATAATGAAAACGAACGAACGAAAATCTTTATTTTCAAAGGGTTAAGAATTGGGCACGCAGGCCCGTCTGACATTCTGCCCTTCTTCTCTATTTCCTCTCATACATTCTTTCATTCAACATCTCTTATGAAACAATTCTTTGACAACAAACAGACAATAAGCATTAAAACGCATGACAAATAATCAATAATACATGACGCGTTGAGGCAATGTTTAACATAGGCATCATAAATACCCAAGGCGGGTGTAACGTGCCACACATATGGGAATGTTTTTTTTTTTCTGGCTAGTTGTCGTTCGAGATAATTTACCATTATTATTGTCTTTGTTGCTGTTTTTTTTTAAGGAGGCATGCAATATGTTTTGAGGTAGTGTTCAAACAGGTTGCGACTGTATGTATAATGATTGGTGGTGTCTTTGATTTCTTGTGGAAGATTATTCCACAACTGAGTGGCAGAGTATGCTAAGCTTGTTTTATATAAGTCTATCCTAGGTTTAGGGACATGAAGTATATTTAGTCGTTCACTGTGTCTTGCGTTATATTTCAACAATGGCCAAAGGTAGCTTGGGGCATTTTTAAATAGGAGTTTGTCAGTTAGCTTAGCCTTATTAAAAAGTAGGCGTTTGTGAAGTGGCAGTAACTGAAGACGTTCATGTAGGTTAGAATTGTCTGTAACTTATCACCATTGATTAGACGCACTGCCCTTTTCTGGAGCGAATAAAGGCGTTTTGTTATTGATTTGGAGCATCCATCCCAGATTGTGGAGCAATAATCAATATGTGTTTGTATGTGGGAAGTATAGAATATCTTTCTTGTGTTTTCGTCGAGGAATGTTTTTAATTTTGGCAAGTTGGTATACTTTTTTGGCTATTTGTTTAACTAGAGCATGAACATGGGAATTAAAGGATAGATTTTGATCTATGATAAGACCCAGTGCCTTGTGCTCGGTTACACTTTCTATAGGTGTGCTACCAATGTGCAGCTGAAGAGTTCTCCTGCGAGTTTAGAGTGTGAAGTCTTTGCCTCGTTCCTATTAACATAGATTTTGTTTTAGAAATGTTAATTTGCATGCGGTTTGCATAACTCCAGTTAACTACACTATTTATTTCCTGTTGCAAGGATAATTCTAGCACATTACGACCAATAGCGTTTGTATATACTGTGCTGTCGTCTGCAAATAAATCGGAGGACGATGACAGATATAAGGGAAGATCATTTATATAAATGGCAAATAACAAAGGGCCAAGTATAGACCCCTGAGGTACTCCAGTATTAATGGTAATAGCTTGGGATAGAGATTTATTGTGTGATACTACTTGTTTTCTGTCTAATAAGAATGAGTTTATTAATGTCACTATATTAAAGCTTACTTTCATTGTTTCTAATTTTTTAATTAGGATAGTATGATCTATCATATCGAATGCTTTTTTAAAGTCTATAAACATCGTTCCACATAGAGTATTGTTGTTAATATTTTGATGCCAGTTTTCTATCATGTTTGTTAGGGCCGTATGGCCGGAATATTTTGGCCGAAATCCCGACTGACTGTCAACTATTAGTTTGTGGCGAACTAAGTGCTCTAGTGTTGTTTTGTGGATGTGCTTTTCTAACGGTTTGGATAAAGAGGATAATATGGAAATTGGCCTATAATTACTCATGATACAATCGTCTAATGAACCAGCTTTTAAATGAGGATACACTTTAGCGATTTTAAAGGCTGATGGGAAGTGACCTTTGGTGAGACATTGATTGTATATAAAAGTTAGTGAATCGCAGATCGCCGGTGCAGCATATCGAATGATCTGATTACTGCTTCCATCTAGTCCTGATGAGTTATTCTTTTTTAGGCTACTGAGATGAGTAAATACTTCAGTGGTCGTCATTAGCCGTATGTTTGTGGGAATGTCTCCATAGCATTTGCTCTCACAGAATGATGATAATAAAGATATGTCATGAGGCACTTCTGGTATTGCGGCCTTCAGTTGGTTTATGTCAGACTGAAAGAAACTACTGAATTGATCACATGTAACCTGATTTGATGTAACGATTGTGATGATTTGTGTTTGTTTGTCAAGGTATTAATTGCTTTCCATATATCTTTAGTGTTGGTTTTATCTATTATTAAGTTCTTAAAATAGTTTTTCTTTTCCTTTCGAATAACATATTGAACTTTGTTTCTCAGACTACGGTATATAGTTAGATCTCTTTTTTATGTGCCCTGTCCCGGTCTCTCATAAGTTCAACTACCTCCTGTGTGATCCACGGGGGCTTAGTGTGATGTTTAACACGAACTTCCTTAAATGGAACATACTTATCAAATACGCTTAGAAACGTCTTCAGCCAGTGGTCCAGAGCATCATCTGGGTCAGGAAGCTGGTAAACATAGTCCAGAGATGAGTAGAGCAAGTCTTGTAAGAAGGCATCTTGATTGATGTTTTTGTAATTTCTATATTTTATACTTATATGTTTGGGTTTGGGAGTTTTGGTACCTCTTTTCGACCATGTGCAACATACTGGGTAGTGATCGCTCATTGCATTAATAGGTACAGTACATTCTGTGATGTTGTCAGCACACGTAGTATAGACATGATCTATAAGTGTTGCAGATGAATTTGTTATTCTAGTGGCTTGTTTGACTAACTGTTGGAAGTTATATGACTCTATTATGTTTTCCCTGTTTTGTTTGATTTGTTAGTGTCTATGTTGAAGTCGCCTAGCAGTATTATTTCTCTAGCATTACTAAAGACTACATCCATCATAGTGGTGAATTTTTCATACCAGATATTTCCTGCACTGGGGTTTCGATAAAGATAGCCAACTACTAGGGGTATGCGATTTTGAAGCTTAACCTCAATCCATACACACTCAATCTTACAGGTTTCAAAATCTAGCCTACGGTGGGCGTTAAGCGAGTTAGAAATATAAACTGCAATACCCGTCTCTTGTTTCTGATAGGGATCTCTTCTAATGGTTTTTAAGCCTCTGATAGCGATGTCATCATCTGAGATGTTGCTATTTAATCGACATTCGCTAACGCCGAACATGTGAAAATTTTGATTAACTATAAGTGATAGTTCAGGCAGCTTCCCTAATAGATGGCAGATATTTAAATGCCCGATTCTGAGCCCATTATTACTGAGCCAGTGTTCGTACTTATTAGACATTTTAACAATGCGTAATCATGAATATTTTAAAACATAAAATGGATACAACTTACGTCCTTTATAACAGATACACACTCTAAAGTATAGAGAAACAGTAATATCTCAATCAATAAACACACACACACACACACACACACACACAATAGTATAAAGATAAGTAAGGATGATCAGTGAAGACCCCCTCACTCAGAGTATAAACGCGATAAAAAGTATTATAAAAGATAACTAACTAAGTGTCAATCTCTGTGACATCAATACGAGTCAATGTCTACAGCCACGTACAATCTAATACGTTGTTATATAAAATAATAACCAAGTATGCGCATAATGCACATTGGGAGCAAGCCGCCGCTTAACGTGTTGCATGGAGAGAAAACATCAGAAATGGAATAAAGACAAAGGAGAAAATTATTTCAGATAAGTCACACACCGAGCGTGTGAGACGTAAGATGGTGCATGATAGTGGAAATGACCACGTGTTCACATGCACCCACTGTGAACGGAAATTTACAGTGCAAATTGGCCTTATCAGGCACATTCGCTACCGCCATAGGTAAAAAATATTATGCCTTTTTAAAGCACAAAACTATCGTCTGTCAAGACGGCAAGGTGCCACTGTGTGTGTGTGTGTGTGTGTGTGTGTGTGTGTGTGTGTGTGTGTGTGTGTGTGTGTGTGTGTGTATATATATATATATATATATATATATATATATATATATACACACATCAACCAAATATAATTGTATCTATTCAGTACATATGATGTATGTCTCTGCAGTATGCACCTGATGAGATGCAACAAAATATGCCAGGCAATACAGTGTGCAACCTATTGTTTATGCCTTCTGTTTTGAAAATATTGTTTGCTAATATGCTGGTAGAATCATCACGAATGTGCTGCATATCTGATCACATTGGTGTTTGTCCATCAAGAATGATGATGACCATTCATCTCATCCATTGGGGTTGAAAGTTTGGAGCCGTGGGCTCTAAGATGGCTTGTAAGGCCTATTTCTGCTCGAGATGGTTAAGAGAATATGTTTTGACTTTGTATGTCAACCACAATTATGAGGTACCCACCATCCGAGCCCAGCTGGTTAGGTAATGATGGAGCAGACAATGTTTAGGGCACCCCTTCTAGCCCCTTCCTCATGCTATGGAGGTGAGCAGTGCTTTTCTTTAGAAGGCTGCTCAGTCGCTCAGGGGGCTACCGAATCACACTGTTACTTCGTTCAGTAGAAAACAACCATATGGCCTGAGCCGACTGTTTTCAGGTCTGTCTCTACAACTGCAAGCGTATCAACGCCTGCCTCTTCGCCGCTCGTTCATCACCACAGGGCTTGAATGTGATAGATGAAGTTGGATGATGAATGAATTGCGCGATGAATTGGATTAACCTGAGGAAGAGATGCGCAATTCGTCGACCACACTCTCTCGCTTGAGCCCATCTGAATCCAGTGGCAAGACAAGTCAAGACGACCTGAGACGAATACAGGTGCAGTGGATGGCCTGGGTGCTCTACGTTACACAACGCTTTCCAGGTAAACGTCGTCTTGCCCGTTGAATCATCAATGATTTCTTCTGCACATTACACTGTACAATGAAGCGAAAGAAAGAAAGTTCCAGTAGTTATACCAACTAAAACAAGTGAATAGTTGAACAAATCGGAACTGTAGTCACTTCTTCTTCTTCCTCTTCTTCTTCTTTTGTTCGCTTGAAAAATGTTTATAACTGCAATGTTGTCTCTTGTATGAATCTAACAGTCTTTTTTAGTTTATTCAGCGATCCATAGAGTTTATCTTCCACTGTTGTCTCTCTAGGCCAGAAGGTTCGCCTGGATATGTTGTAGTTTGGGCAATCCTCGAGTATGTGCTCTGCTGTCTGCGACGCCAAAACACATGTGCACATGGCTGAGTCACCAAACATGAGTTTCGTATACATGTGGTTGCATAATCTATTGTGTCCTGTGCTGAGGCGCAGAAGAATGACCTGTTCTGGTCTGTCCATAACGTGGTAGTCGTTTTGAGTAGGGTTTGGTGGCCTTCTGACTGATTTGATCATTCTTTTCTTTTGGTGGTATGTAATGGGCACATCAGGGTGTTCTTCTTTTGCTCCTTCCTTAGCCAATCGATCAGCTCTGTCGTTTCCGGGGACTCCACAGTGGGATGGTATCCACTGTATGGTGACCTTACGCTGACTGCTAAGTTCAGAATGTAGTGTCCTTAGAACTGGTAATTTCCCAGACAGGAGCACCTCTATTACGGATTGTGCATCTGTCAATATCACTACAGGTTGTGTACCATGGCTGGTATTTTGTAATTTCTCTGTGGCTATCTCGATTGCCTCAATTTCAGCATCATAGTTATGGCAGTTGTCAGCGTCTCACACGCACACAAGTATTCTAACCCTTTCATACGCACTCAATGAAAAACGTCAGTCGTGCATATAGTTCTGTCCACCCTGGATATTTATTCAGGCGAACCTGATCACAGTTGCAATTCGCACACAGGCGATAACTTCAATATATATATACATACAAATGCCGCCTTACACACGCTCATAGCACACCGTCAATTACATAAGTCCTACCCTCGCTCTCTTCAACCTAGCATTCTCGCAAAAGCCATTTCACTATTTCACTCGCTCAGAAAAACACAACGTCCTCCTATGAAACTGTCTGCCGTGGTCAAGCTGGTCGGCTGGACTCGTGGTCCTTGGACCCCTTGCCGTTCGTGACACCCGTGCTGTCACAGCAATCACGTCGTACTGCAGTCCGTACGTGTTAGGCAAGGTTATTCAGTGTACTGACGTCTAGTCCGTTCAGGGCAGTGCCCCGTGAACTTATGTGCCCTCCTATCACTCGGTCTTGCCCTGCCGGTGTCCTGTTGATGACACGACTGTGTCCCCACCTAAGTCCTGTCTCCACTCTATCTACTGTCCTGTAGATGTCCTGTCTTATGACCACTCTGTGTCCTGACTTATGTCATAACTCTAATCTATCGACTATACTATAGATGTCCTTACCTATGTCCTGTATGTCGTTATCTAGGTAGTCCTGCCTCTATTCTATCCCTTGTAATCGTTATGTCCTGTATCCACATTCCCAACACCCTGACAGCAGTACTTTCCTGTTGGAACTCTGGCCGTGTCTCTAGTATTATTTGAGTATTCTATGTACACTCCCGCTCCTCCATTTCAAACAGCATTTTGTGCTGACCATCTGTGTAGACTCGGATCCAGACATCCTGTGGATTTCGTCATCAAGGAAGTTGAGAGTGGCTGTTCTGCACTGTACACTGTTCTCTTCTTCCTTGTCAAATATGCCTCTCACCTTTGTCTGGATTTGTAGCGATAGTCTATGTTCATCTTTCCATGGAGTTCGCTCTGGAATAGTTATCAGGGGGATACCAACTGTGGGAAGATCGATGGTTTCTCTGCAGAGTCGTTTGGCCTGGTGGATATAACTACCTCTTTTCAACCGCCCCATAGCTAGGTTTTCAAATCGGTTCTTCATAGGGTGGCCTGGCAAGCTGAGGAACTTTTCTGCTTGTATTAATGTTTTTGTATCTCTGCGTTCTCTTAAAGCTTGTGGCCTCCCCATTTCCTCCATTGCTACTATAGGGGTTGATCTCATCCCTCATGTGATGACTCTAAGAGCTTGATTTTGCATCTTGTCCAGCTCCTGTATTGTGGTTTTTGATGCTGAACACCACACAGTTGACCCGTATTCCAAGTGTGGTCGTATGTTCTGTTGATAAACTTTGCTAAGTATTTTCCCACTGGCTCCCCAAGTGGTTCCACTAAGCTTTCTCAGGATGGTTATTTTCCTTCTGGCTTTTGCTACTGCTTTTTTTATGTGTTTTCTCCATGTCAGCCTGACGTCAAATGTTACACCAAGGCATGTTGGTTCTTTATCTTCTCTTAAGGGTGTTCCAAGTATCCGAATGATCCCTGCCTTTTGTTTCATAAATAAATGTTTTGCATATCCTTTACAGGACATCGCTGTCAACATCAGCATCTTTCAGCTGTATGTTGATTTCATGGCAAGATTACGCTCAGTAGTTTGCCATTGCTTTCTGAGCGGCCGGCTCAGTTATACCGCAAGTCACCAGCGGGGGTCGAACCGCTCCCAGCTCTCGCCCTGCTACGAGACTCTGCGTGATAAACGGGATTACGCAGAAAGTGTTGTAACCCCTCGGCCAGAGAGACCGGCTTGTGTTTCATAGAAAGGGTAAATAGAGTGGTGCTGCACTTTTCAGTGTTTATGCTGACACACCATCTACCCGCCCATGCAACAAATGTATCTACAGCTTTCTGTAGCAATATGGTGGTCACTGATGCATGTTCATTTGTGCTCCACAAAGCCAGGTCATCAGCGTACATTGCCGCTTTAATTCCATAGGGTAGATTAGCTACAAGATCATCGATGAAGATTAGAAAAAGTGTTGAGGACAGGACTCCGCCCTGGGGAACACCGTGACGCAATAGTACTTTCTTGCTCTTGAGACCGTCTATCTGTACTCGGGCTCTTCTGTTGTGCAAGTATGCTTTCACCCATTTGTACATTCTTCCATTGACTTTACAGTTTCTCAGTTTCTTCATCAGACCTTCTTTCCAGACTTTGTCAAAGGCTTTCTTCAGATCTATCCAAGCCGCAAGTACCAGCTTCTTCTCTTGGAATGCATCTTCAACTTCTTGAGATAGGTAGGTTGTCTAATCTTCTATAGAGTAGCGCTGCCTAAAGCCAGCCTGTTGTGGCACAAGGATGTTTTCACTTTAAATGTACCACTGCAGTCTGTGATTGATGACGCGTTCCATTGTTTTGCAGAGATAGCTGGTGAGGCTAATGGGTCTATAGCTGGAGGCAATGGAACTGTCTTTCCTAGATTTTAGGAGGGGTATCATGATTGCTTCTTCTCTCCAGGCTTGTGGAACACTGCCTAAGGTCCATGTGTTATTAAAGATCTGTAGCAGCTTTGCTTTGGCCTCGGTTCATGATCATTTCATTGGAGATACCATCAGCTCTTGATGACTTTCTCATTTTAAGTTTTGATATGGCTAGTTCCAGTTCGCTGATTGTGATGAGTGCCTCCATAACCTCATGTACAATTTCCTTCTGTCCGGTATGTTGCCATTTCTCTCGAATCTATTGTTGTTTCTCTGGACTAATTTCGATATTGTTATCTTGTGCGAATGAGTCCACAAAATGGTCAGCTGCTTGCTTTCCTGTTAAGATGTTTCCATCTTTATGTAGTGCAATGTTTGAGTTTCTCCCTGTGCCCTCATAGTTAAGCTGTGTTATTAGCTTCCATAACTTCCTTGTGTCTCTTTCAAAGTTCAGTGACTCTGTTTTTTCCTGCCAGCTTTTCCGTCTAGCTGGGCCCTTTGAAATTTGCCTTTTGCGTGCTGAAATTTATTGTGGTGCTCTTGGCTGGGATTGGCCTCTGCTTGCTTTCTACATACATCCACATCATTATGCAACTGTTCCAATTCACTACTCCAGTAAGGTTTATAATGTTTACTGGCTCCTCTTGGTATTGTTTCTCGTGCTGCCTGTAGTATGCATTTCCCAAACTCTTCAACTACTTTATTTATGTCCTTCTCAGTGTTCAGGTTTCTAACCAGTATGCTGGTGCGATGCTTGTACATTGCCCAGTCTGTTTTCTTGTAGTTCCACCTCGAGAGAATGCTGCTTTCACTTACAAGCTCATATAGAAAGACTGGCCGATGGTCACTGCCACCACGTTGTTTCCCAACAATTCGTGTAATGTTCCACTCCAGGTCTGGTGAATGAAACGCCAGGCCAGGTGTAGTTGTAGTGTGCCATGGTCTCGAGTAGAAGGTATGTGGGTCAGACGGCTTGTTAATCAGGATGCATGTATTCACATCCTGCCAGTCTTCCAGTCTCTCTCCTCTCTGATCCACGTGATCATAACCCCAACTCTGCGAGTGGCTATTGAAGTCGCCTCACACAATCATTTTTCTTTTTAATGGTAGTGTGTCCAGTGCCTGTGGGCGGTCATTTGGACAGTAGTAATTGATCAGGTGAAGGTCTGTATTGTTTGTCTTAAGTTTAAGTGCCTGATACTCAGGCCCTTCCATGTAAAATTTAATTTGGGAAGCAGGGATGTTGTTCTTGTCAAGAGTCAGTATCCCACCCTTTCGCCTGTCCTTTCGGTCAGATCGGTAACACTGGTAGCCTCTGATTTTGAAGGCTATATTTTCGTTGAGGTGAGTTTCTTGCAAGCAACATACACTTAGATTTTCTTTGGCCAAGATGTGTTCTAGTTCTATTCTTTTTTTGTTGATGCCCTCTGCATTCCAGTGCATTATTTTAAGTCTTTGTTTGGTACGGCCAGACGTTCTATTGTCAGGCCATCTGGCTCCGCAGGACATCTGAGAAGGACCTCCATTAGTTGTGGTTAGACCCTGTAAAACACTGTAGTCACGATGTAAGTAGACTAGGGAGATACCATCTTTCTGACAACACGAAAGCCGCAGCAAGAGTTGATGACCCAACGCTGATGCTATGTTTAACATGCCGACATATGTCTACACGTGTGTATATTGTCTGTCTTCTTGCAACAGTTGAACGGAAGTCTGATGTTAGTTGGAGGCATTCACTTTATCATAGGATTCACTGGCCTCGTTGGAATAATCATCAGGTAAATTATGGAAACTAGCATTCTCACGTCTTCTATCTATACATCATCATCATCATCAGCAGCAGCATCATCATCATCATCATCATCATCATCATCATCATCATCATGAACTGGTGTTGGCGTTCATTCTCCACATATCCCGGTCCATGGTATTCTGGATTAATTCCATATACAATATTACTCATGCCACTGTCGGAGGCCACCCTGTGACATTTCACTCGGTCTGTCTCTGTCTCTTCTATAGTTGATCTGTCCATATGTCGAGTTATTTTCCAATGCTTCTTTTCTCACCAAATGGCTACAAAATTGTGTTTGTCTCTTTCATATAGTTGTATAATGTTAAGTATGTTGGAGATCCATTCCAGCCACCCTTAAATGTACAAACGGCACCTGAATGATTGATATCTGGCTGAGATAGTCTTGCACCCTCCTTTGCCATTATGTCAGCCCTTTCATTGTCATGATTAATTGCATTAAGAGGCCATCTATATTATTATAACTGTGGTATAATAAAAACGTCCCTACCCTTTCCTATTTATGGACTCCCTTAAAAATAAACAAACCCTTACAATTACTGTTTAAGTAACTTACTTAATGTAGGAGAAAATAAAACAGCGATAGACTGACCGTGGCACAGCTAAATTTAGTTTGGCTTGTTTTCTCTCCCTTATCTGGCCAATCCTGGCGAGGGGGAAAACAAAGACTGAAGCGGCCATTTCTAGTCAAGAGAGCACACAAGAAAGTCGACCTTTCCCTTCGGGGAAAAGGTATTTTGCCTTTTAAAACCATGATTCTCTTCAAGCTATTGGTATGTTATCTACATTATTAAGATATATTTATGTATTACATAAACCAGTATGTTTAATTAAGAATTAGTTACAATCCTCTTAAACCAGGCTGGATAATGTTTACTAAGGAAACACAGGTGGGCGCCACGCTGTAATTTTTCCTATGTCTTACAATTTCAAATCCTTATGTTAATATCTTTTATAGGCATTATGAACTTATATCTAACTAAATAGTGTTTATAACCTATGAATAGTATGTGTACTGTAGAACACATAGAGTATCAACTCTCATGTCAGAAACTCTTTTCAATTTAGGAAAGACTCCTGATTCATACTTCAGAGAAGAAAACTCGTTTCTGCCAATTTCATAGTCCTATGAAAATTAACTTCTATGCAATGGAACTATATATCCCTATCGATGCTTAGAAATCTGCAAATAATTTATGTACTGTAGAGATTGGACTTTAAAGAAACATTTTCTCAATGTAGGAGCAGACTCTTGATTTCATACTGCACAAGTAGAGAACTGGTGTCTGCCACTTTCAAATATCCTATGTAGTGTAAATGCACTGGTAAGGATGTCTCTGAACTTGTTTTATCCATGCGGGGACATACAAGTGATACGCATATTCCTGACTCTTACTTAGTCAGGGGATAAAATATTTTGCCACATTATAATCTGTAACTTGGAACTATAGTGTTAAATTGTAGTACTATCCTTTTGTTAACAGATTAGTAACCACTCCATATGAGGGTGAACATATAATCATTTCATAAAATAGTGTTAGGGACAGGCCATGTTTGAATATAAATTCATGAAGAATTAAAGTAAACGCGTGATGTAAATGCATGTTCGGATAGGATTCACTCCGCATCACCTCACCGTAGTAGAAACAGAAGCGAAGATTGATGTGAATAAATTGCTTGCAATATTCAGAAGACTGGACCATGCGGCATAAGTTATTCTTATAAATACCCTCCGAATAATAGCAGTCATTGGCAAAACATATCACAGCGATTACTATCCTCATGTGCTGTACGCAGTGGGGGAAAACAATGGATGTTTTAGTTCATGAAGATAATTCAAAAACCTAGGCTCCCTGCATCATCATTATGATTATTATGTATGATTATCATGTACTTAATATCAGAGAAATGTACATGTATGTTTTTTTTTTCTGGTATGAGAATTTTCTTTGTTCTGATTGTTACTTTTTACTGTGGGAATATACATTTTAATGTTGCACCTTGGGATTAGAGGATGTTGATGTAAGAATACATATGTATGTCAGTACTTAAGAAGCCAATGGTGAATCGTCTTGACCTAGTGATGATTATAGTGCCGAAATGAAGACGCGGCATTAGAAACCACAGGGATTCTGTATAGGCTATTCTCTTCAAGTAATGAGAGAGACAATATCAACATGTTGGATGGACAGAATGACTTCACCCATCCAATAGTCCCAGTAACAACAGAACAAAATATAAGTGAGAAAATACCTTACTCACTATGAAGAGTCAGAATGGCTCTACTCAGCAATGAGGGACAGTGGAACATGGACACCCACTCCTTTCCCCTTCTCCCCTTGTTGTTTTGTATTTGTGTTTGTAATTGTGTTGTAAACCTTTTATCATAACACAGTAGGTTAATGCTAGTGTTGTATTCTTTGTCATCCCTTTTCTATAGAAGAGAAGCAGGTGGTGGTTGAATTTGGTGGGACTATATCACTAACACTGGATCCTGGGTCAACAGCCATAAAGTGAATGTCCAAACCATAGTCTGGATCTAGCAATACCTCAATGTTTACTGCGGCGCTCAATAGCTCCATAGCGAGCAACAGAAAAGTTGAAGATAACTGATTGGGTGAGTGATTAAGTCCTATTTTAGGAGGAAGATCCAGGATGGACTTCAAGATCTAATAATCTACAAAGATGAAGATCAACAGAGTAACTGACCACAGTGTATCGTCTGCTTTACGTCTGAGAAGTATCACCTATAAGCCTTATCACTCAGCAAAATCAGTGAAACTATGGGACAATCCTACAAGTTACTAAAACTAGCAACAGTGAAAGCCCTTCAACTGTTGGTTGGATTACCAAGTTAATATCCACAATGGATAAGTCTTCGAAAGAACATCTCACAGCTGCAACAGTCAAATATAAGGTTCCAGCCATGCAACCCCAAGTTCTAGCTATGAACACCAACTCAAAATGGGAGAAGACACTGAACCACATAAGCCAATAAAACCAAGGTACAAACTTAATATCATCTGAAACATAACTACGAAACCAGATTACCTCAAGGTTCCAAACCCTGAACACCATCAGATAAAAGACCATATGAAAGCAACTAAATGTCTCTATATCTGCAACAAGAGGAATTATCCAATTGTTTGCAAACCTGTTACTGTGCTGGATTTATTCATCTGTGCATATATGTAGGTATAGATCAATTGTGGCCCTAGTCACAGATACTACCATGAGATGCCTCTCAGTCAATTAAAGCTCTACACTGGACTAGATAACAACGACTAACTCTTTGCTGGTCCAATGTCAACCTAAATACCATGGGTTATAGACTCGCGACTTGGTGGGTGTAAAATCTTTGTTGAACTACTTGGGATTCTGATATTAAAAGCAGAGAAGCTGAATGGACGTCTACTTGGCACCATGTATGGTGAGATGGTAAAGTACCTTCTGCAGAGCTTAAGTGGAAATTCCGGAAAGTTAGACCAACCTGAGGCCCCAAATTTCAAAAAAAAAAAAAAAAGACACCGAGCCTACTGCAACAGAGTACTCGAATATTCTAGCCCGCAGAGGGATTTGTGATTGTGTGTAATTTCTATTTTGGATTATAAAGTATGGTTTGCACCAGCCAATTACCAGTGACTAAATAGTAAGAACATAACTGAGTGCATTAATTCGGTACCCAGATAATGGGGAAAAGGATCTAATCGACAGCAAAGGTGGACCCATAACCGCACACCAGGAGATAGACTCGATTAATTAATTTAATTAGTACAAAATGCTGTTTATATGTTGGTTTTTGTTTTCTGAAGGTAACAGGTCAGTAGTTTTTTTCCAATGGTATATAGATGGTATAGTATTTTGACACCAACTCATTATTTTTAACAATGAGAGAATGGTAAAAGGTGTCAGAAACATGTTATTTTGGGTTCTATTTAATATCTTTATTTGCCTTAATCATGAGGGAAAATGAAAGTAGACCCAATTTGTGGTTGTTATGTTGTTTGTAATAACCTGGGTTTTTTCTGGGGTCACTGGGTACTATGTTGTAATACTGCATATCATTCCCATGCCTGTCTGAAAATGCATAGTGTTTATTACACCTATATATATATATGTAACTGCATATCTTGAGTTAATACCTGAACTGTTTGTCCAAAAGTGTTGTGTACATCAAGTAAATGTGGTGTCCAACAAGTGGTTGTTTATATGTTGTGAGCAATCAATATCCTTCTAGCATCTATAGTTAATTTAAAGGGTGATGAAGTGGGAAGGGAAACCTACACACAGATGCCATTGTTTCAAGGATGGAACTCTTTCCTCCTG
Organism: Cepaea nemoralis; assembly: GCA_014155875.1. Lineage (NCBI taxonomy): Eukaryota > Metazoa > Mollusca > Gastropoda > Stylommatophora > Helicidae > Cepaea > Cepaea nemoralis. The sequence goes on from JACEFZ010028178.1 coordinate 374,629, forward strand.
GGATTTGTGGTAAATATCCCGGATCACCCTGCATTCTTACCAGTGACAGAGAATCAATAAAACCCCCTAGACATTTTAACGAACCATTCTCAGGAATTAAAATCCACATCCCACATGTGTGGTCCCGCCCGGTACGGACTTCACCTAGTAGTGGAGTAGTCCGTGAATTTAAAACTCATGGTAAACATCACAATTGGTGTATTATTGTGAGTATATGAATTCATGGAAAACCTCTCGCAGGTAAACCAAGTCACTTCAGAATGTTATAGTGTTAGTAACAGACCTAATCACATTAGTATGAGCTGAGTCAAGTGTTATATGAACCCATAATGGCTCAGATAAATATAGGTTTTTTTTTGGTACAAAACTGTTCACAGGTAATATCTTGATTCTGGCAGATGCATCAGGTAGTTGGTTGTTGAGTATGAGATTTTTTTTTTTAAAACTCATATTTTATATCTTATTGATGGGAAACTAAGTCCAGTAATGAACCTCCAGTAGTAAGGTCTCTGGGATGGTAAACTCACATAAGATAAGTAATTCAGTGAATGTTTAGAATTCATAGTCATTCCCATTTGATGTTTGAGGTATGGTTCTGCTACTCTGATATTCTCTTTAAATGGTTTAAGAGTGGTGTAGTCATGAACACACTACTATATTATGTATTCATAAGGTTTATGTTTCTAATTATGAATCATGTGTAAATTAACTATTTTGTCATTGATTATCATTGTATTTTCATGCTTGATCTGCTTGTATAATTCATGTAATATTGAAAAGTTACCAAGGCAGCAGAGAGTGATAGACAATTTTATAGATAATTAGGACAGATAAGTTAAAAATCCAATAAATTTTTTTTAAGGGAACAATTTAATCAACAAATGATTCAGTAGTACACTAAATAATACCTGAGAGATGAATTAAACCAGGGGAACATAGCAGTAACTAAAGTAAATGAACTAATGGTAAGGCCAAAACCACCACTTGCAAAAATGTAGACATAGTTAATGGAAGGGAAGGAATATTGTAAGAATTTGCAGTATTTAGGGGGCACCCTAATTTAATCCTTTTTTCATATGACATAACATGTTCTACAACACCGGTAGTAAAGTAAAGTGAATAAATGATGGATACTTAGGAAGAAAAGCCATACCGACACTTATTCTACTCCACCGGTGATATGAGTAGTTATTAATAACTAACTCAGATGGCCCATATGTTAATGAGGGTCAAAACCAAAATATTCACCTGGTGATGTAAGTGAAACTGATCAACTCACTTACTGACCCAACAGAATATAAGGTATTTCTTTAAATTATCCACCCCGATTCCATTATTAATGGTAGCGGAAACAGACCGTATAGGCATGTAGGAGGCATAATTAAAGAATTAACTAATAAATTGGAATTTCCAGTTTAATTCTCATTAAGTGAAATGTTCACAATGAGAAATCCTCATCAATAAGAGGAATGAAACAGCTTTTAGTTAGCGATTAGCTTACGTAAAGTTATTTCAGTAATTGCCTAACTAACATTAATATTCTCATAAGGGAAGAATTAAAAAGGGCAATAAAGGGTACAATAGAGGCGCGCGACTCAATTGTATTTTCTTTAAAACTAACCGAGTAACTAAATTCTAGATAATGCTCGAAGTCTACTAATAGGTAGATGAATCAGAAATCAATCGCAAGGCGAAACAGATTTCTACATCTCAGTTCTGACTAGGATTATATGCCAGCATTAAATATGTGAAAGCAGATCCAGACTAACAGAGATTAGCTTAAATAACTGATACGAATCAGTAAAAGCAACAATTAAATAAACAACTCTTGAAAAAGATGCTGTTTATAGATAGGACAAAACCCTTAACGCAAAGACAGAGGAAACGCCTAAAACTCATACAGTGAACCCATGCTAGAAAAATGGAATATAGCTGTGTAAAAACCAAGCAAATGGGAGCATATAGCTTAAGAATTGCTTGATAGTTACTAGATTAGGAATTTCAATCAGGAATCCAGCTAGTAAATTATATAACAGTTCAAAGATAGACCTTAGTCAATCTAAATAAATCCAGAGTTTCCACGTATTAAACGGATGAAAACAAAACTGGAGAGAAACATTAAGAGTACCTTACCTGTTATCCTGAGGACACAACTCAGGAGACGCCAGTATGAGAGGGATATACAGATGTAACAGTAATTTTACTAAGACTAGTAATCCACATCCATAACTGGAAAGTGAACCAGCAACTTGATTGTCTGGAAGACTATCACAGGAAACATAAAAGGGGCTTTTAACTTCTCACTGAACTGATTATATATAGTAGGAGACAATACGTCTGAACCTACATAACAATGTATGTTGCTAAGTTGAAAATAGTCTAAAAACCTGGAGGGAGGCAGACGACGATCAATGTACGCCAAGCGACGCAAAATTGCTCGTAATTCAACACCAAAGCAACAAATACAGAGTGAAACTCAAACACATCAGTTAGAATTACTAATAAGGATTCTAGCGTAAAATAGATCTAGGTTAGAAGGAAAAGCAGAGAGTAAGCTAAGAATTACTTCATTTCTGATAGATTCATGTTCCCCGTAATATTCGGTTCAGAGCGGAAATCTAAAAAAGTTGGACCTTGTTTACATGTTAGACGAGATTCTCCGGGAAAACCCACAAGAGAAAGGGACACCACTCTAATCAGTAGTTATCAAAACTGATCGGAAAATCCCATAACTCGACTAAATACCCAAACACATGATGTGTTGGATGAAAATGTATACAACAGGAACCATATTTAGCTTCCTTTAAATATCAGATCTATAGTTAAAACAAACGTCTAACTTACAGGGAGACGGGCGAGTTTAATATGCTATCAGTAGACGCAGAATTAACCGTCGGTTTTAACATAATCTCAAGAATGATAATCTAATGAGAGAGAAATCAAGCTTAATGATGATATCTCAATTGTTTCAAAAAGTCGGTTTGATGCAGACAAACTAGTACTTGAAAGTAACAAATTATCAGATAACCACTCATATTTCAAACAATAGCTGACAACAGTGGAGAGGGTGCTACACTTTTTCACTAAAAGGGAAGTAAGCCATTAAGGTTATGCCAGTTGTCGTGACTATAAGAAAATGGACGTAGCCCTGATAGATTATCTAACATAGGGAAGTAATGTAGGAAATTACAAAGGGATGGATACTAGGTGAGTCAATGTAAAGACGGAAATTGTAGAGTACTATTTGACCATTTATTTTCTGAAAGAAATAAATGGCTTAAATTGGGGAGGCGTGTGGTATAATAAAAACGTCCCTACCCTTTCCTATTTATGGACTCCCTTAAAAATAAACAAACCCTTACAATTACTGTTTAAGTAACTTACTTAATGTAGGAGAAAATAAAACAGCGATAGACTGACCGTGGCACAGCTAAATTTAGTTTGGCTTGTTTTCTCTCCCTTATCTGGCCAATCCTGGCGAGGGGGAAAACAAAGACTGAAGCGGCCATTTCTAGTCAAGAGAGCACACAAGAAAGTCGACCTTTCCCTTCGGGGAAAAGGTATTTTGCCTTTTAAAACCATGATTCTCTTCAAGCTATTGGTATGTTATCTACATTATTAAGATATATTTATGTATTACATAAACCACAGAAATAAAAATAAATCACAACAACAGAAATGAGGTTCCTGAGAAGAATACTCAACGTATCAAGAAGAGATAAGATCAGAAATGAAGAAATCAGGACTAAAGTGGGGGTTAAAGCTGCTCTAGATTTTATTAGAAAGCAGCAAGTCAAATGGTTTGGCCATGCATGTAGGCTACCAGTCAACAGCATGCCACAACAAGCAATGATGTACAGACCAGATGGAAACAGAGGAAGAGGCCGACCACGTAAACGTTGGACGGAGGGAATAACAGAATCCATGGGAATGTCGATATACGAAGCCCATAACCGGGCACTCTCACGAAGTTTATACTTCACCTCGACACCGCAAGGTACAAGAGGAACATGATGAGATGAGATGAGATTACATAAACCAGTATGTTTAATTAAGAATTAGTTACAATCCTCTTAAACCAGGCTGGATAATGTTTACTAAGGAAACACAGGTGGGCGCCACGCTGTAATTTTTCCTATGTCTTACAATTTCAAATCCTTATGTTAATATCTTTTATAGGCATTATGAACTTATATCTAACCAAATAGCGTTTATAACCTATGAATAGTATTGTACTGTAGAACACATAGAGTATCAACTCTCATGTCAGAAACTCTTTTCAATTTAGGAAAGACTCCTGATTCATACTTCAGAGAAGAAAACTCGTTTCTGCCAATTTCATAGTCCTATGAAAATTAACTTCTATGCAATGGAACTATATATCCCTATCGATGCTTAGAAATCTGCAAATAATTTATGTACTGTAGAGATTGGACTTTAAAGAAACATTTTCTCAATGTAGGAGCAGGCTCTTGATTTCATACTGCACAAGTAGAGAACTGGTGTCTGCCACTTTCAAATATCCTATGTAGTGTAAATGCACTGGTAAGGATGTCTCTGAACTTGTTTTATCCATGCGGGGACATACAAATGATTACGCATATTCCTGACTCTTACTTAGTCAGGGGATAAAATATTTTGCCACATTATAATCTGTAACTTGGAACTATAGTGTTAAATTTTAGTACTATCCTTTTGTTAACAGATTAGTAACCACTCCATATGAGGGTGAACATATAATCATTTCATAAAATAGTGTTAGGGACAGGCCATGTTTGAATATAAATTCATGAAGAATTAAAGTAAACGCGTGATGTAAATGCATGTTCGGATAGGATTCACTCCGCATCACCTCACCGTAGTAGAAACAGAAGCGAAGATTGATGTGAATAAATTGCTTGCAATATTCAGAAGACTGGACCATGTGGCATAAGTTATTCTTATAAATACCCTCCGAATAATAGCAGTCATTGGCAAAACATATCACAGCGATTACTATCCTCATGTGCTGTACGCAGTGGGGGAAAACAATGGATGTTTTAGTTCATGAAGATAATTCAAAAACCTAGGCTCCCTGCATCATCATTATGATTATTATGTATGATTATCATGTACTTAATATCAGAGAAATGTACATGTATGTTTTTTTTCTGGTATGAGAATTTTCTTTGTTCTGATTGTTACTTTTTACTGTGGGAATATACATTTTAATGTTGCACCTTGGGATTAGAGGATGTTGATGTAAGAATACATATGTATGTCAGTACTTAAGAAGCCAATGGTGAATCGTCTTGACCTAGTGATGATTATAGTGCCGAAATGAAGACGCGGCATTAGAAACCACAGGGATTCTGTATAGGCTATTCTCTTCAAGTAATGAGAGAGACAATATCAACATGTTGGATGGACAGAATGACTTCACCCATCCAATAGTCCCAGTAACAACAGAACAAAATATAAGTGAGAAAATACCTTACTCACTATGAAGAGTCAGAATGGCTCTACTCAGCAATGAGGGACAGTGGAACATGGACACCCACTCCTTTCCCCTTCTCCCCTTGTTGTTTTGTATTTGTGTTTGTAATTGTGTTGTAAACCTTTTATCATAACACAGTAGGTTAATGCTAGTGTTGTATTCTTTGTCATCCCTTTTCTATAGAAGAGAAGCAGGTGGTGGTTGAATTTGGTGGGATTATATCACTAACACTGGATCCTGGGTCAACAGCCATAAAGTGAATGTCCAAACCATAGTCTGGATCTAGCAATACCTCAATGTTTACTGCGGCGCTCAATAGCTCCATAGCGAGCAACAGAAAAGTTGAAGATAACTGATTGGGTGAGTGATTAAGTCCTATTTTAGGAGGAAGATCCAGGATGGACTTCAAGATCTAATAATCTACAAAGATGAAGATCAACAGAGTAACTGACCACAGTGTATCGTCTGCTTTACGTCTGAGAAGTATCACCTATAAGCCTTATCACTCAGCAAAATCAGTGAAACTATGGGACAATCCTACAAGTTACTAAAACTAGCAACAGTGAAAGCCCTTCAACTGTTGGTTGGATTACCAAGTTAATATCCACAATGGATAAGTCTTCGAAAGAACATCTCACAGCTGCAACAGTCAAATATAAGGTTCCAGCCATGCAACCCCAAGTTCTAGCTATGAACACCAACTCAAAATGGGAGAAGACACTGAACCACATAAGCCAATACAACCAAGGTACAAACTTAATATCATCTGAAACATAACTACGAAACCAGATTACCTCAAGGTTCCAAACCCTGAACACCATCAGATAAAAGACCATATGAAAGCAAACTAAATGTCTCTATATCTGCAACAAGAGGAATCATCCAATTGTTTGCAAACCTGTTACTGTGCTGGATTTATTCATCTGTGCATATATGTAGGTATAGATCAATTGTGGCCCTAGTCACAGATACTACCATGAGATGCCTCTCAGTCAATTAAAGCTCTACACTGGACTAGATAACAACGACTAACTCTTTGCTGGTCCAATGTCAACCTAAATACCATGGGTTATAGACTCGCGACTTGGTGGGTGTAAAATCTTTGTTGAACTACTTGGGATTCTGATATTAAAAGCAGAGAAGCTGAATGGACGTCTACTTGGCACCATGTATGGTGAGATGGTAAAGTACCTTCTGCAGAGCTTAAGTGGAAATTCCGGAAAGTTAGACCAACCTGAGGCCCCAAATTTCAAAAAAAAAAAGACACCGAGCCTACTGCAACAGAGTACTCGAATATTCTAGCCCGCAGAGGGATTTGTGATTGTGTGTAATTTCTATTTTGGATTATAAAGTATGATTTGCACCAGCCAATTACCAGTGACTAAATAGTAAGAACATAACTGAGTGCATTAATTCGGTACCCAGATAATGGGGAAAAGGATCTAATCGACAGCAAAGGTGGACCCATAACCGCACACCAGGAGATAGACTCGATTAATTAATTTAATTAGTACAAAATGCTGTTTATATGTTGGTTTTTGTTTTCTGAAGGTAACAGGTCAGTAGTTTTTTTCCAATGGTATATAGATGGTATAGTATTTTGACACCAACTCATTATTTTTAACAATGAGAGAATGGTAAAAGGTGTCAGAAACATGTTATTTTGGGTTCTATTTAATATCTTTATTTGCCTTAATCATGAGGGAAAATGAAAGTAGACCCAATTTGTGGTTGTTATGTTGTTTGTAATAACCTGGGTTTTTTTCTGGGGTCACTGGGTACTATGTTGTAATACTGCATATCATTCCCATGCCTGTCTGAAAATGCATAGTGTTTATTACACCTATATATATATATATGTAACTGCAGATCTTGAGTTAATACCTGAACTGTTTGTCCAAAAGTGTTGTGTACATCAAGTAAATGTGGTGTCCAACAAGTGGTTGTTTATATGTTGTGAGCAATCAATATCCTTCTAGCATCTATAGTTAATTTAAAGGGTGATGAAGTGGGAAGGGAAACCTACACACAGATGCCATTGTTTCAAGGATGGAACTCTTTCCTCCTGGGATTTGTGGTAAATATCCCGGATCACCCTGCATTCTTACCAGTGACAGAGAATCAATAAAACCCCCTAGACATTTTAACGAACCATTCTCAGGAATTAAAATCCACATCCCACAATAACATTGTTAGAATGATTCAGCATGGCTGGAATGTATAAGACCACTCGCTTTTAAACTTCTGGTGCGCTGAAGGCTAGTTAGCCGGTTCAACCCTTACACCGGTCATCAGTTGGACTAACATATTTACTTCTCGTGCTTGACTCTTACATATCAACTACCTCAGAAGTCAAAATGAGTTCGACTGATGGTAAGGGACACTAGGCCACACGCAAAAATCATCAGTTCAAAGCGATTGAATAAAAAACAAATAGACTGTTGGATTTCTGGCATAGCCCATGGAGAGCTGCTCTTAGGACGGCTTGTTCTGCAGTTTTATCTCTTTAGTGTTCATAAAACTGCCATCGCAATACTGTCTGTGAAGTGTTTTTCAACATTTGTCTCTGCCAATATCAATTCTCTCCCCCGATGGTGTTTCCACCTTGTCGTGGTGGGGTAGCTTGAGTTTCTCAATGACCCTGAGAGCTGTGCCGGCGGTAGCGTAGCTACCAGCAGGGCCTCCCAAGCCGGACAGGTCAAAGGGTAGAGAACAGACAAAGAGAAACACCCTGGTCCTCCAGGTTGGGGGTTGAAGCGTGGGGTTAACATTCCCACCTTTGTAAAAACCATTTTTGTTACGAAACAGATACATGAGCCTCGAATTCGAACTGACTAATCTGGACAACGACCTTGGAACGTTAAAGGACTTTTGAGATTTGGAACATGGAATGTACGGACACTATATCGAGCTGGAGCGGCCGAAGAACTAACCCGGGAGATGGTTGAATATCAAATGGATATAACAGCAATTCAAGAAATAAGGTGGCCAGGAGAGGGTACTTTAGAGCAAAATGGAATGATTATAATATATGGAGGAAACACCCAAAATAAACGTGAATTAGGAACAGGATTTGTCATCGAAAAAGAGTTATGGGGGAACGTTTTAAACTTTAAAGCTATTAATGACAGGATTAGTAAATTACGAATAAAAGGTAACTGGAAAAATATAACGATGATTAATGTACATGCACCTACTGAAGAGAAAGAAGATTATATTAAAGAAGACTTTTATAATGATCTGTAAGATGTCATAGAAGAAACCCCCAAACAGGACATCCTGATTGTGCTGGGAGACTTCAATGCAAAAATAGGTAGAGAACAAACTAATAAAAAAGTGGCTGGTATGGAAAGCCTACATACAACTTCAAATGATAATGGATGGAGAGTCATCAACCTGGCAGAAGCCATAGGACTGCAGATTAGCAGTACCAGACTACAAAGAAAGGATATACACAAACAAACTTGGATATCATGTGACAAGAGAACCTATAATCAAATAGATCACATTTTAATTAACAACAGAAATGCATCAAACATACAGCAAGTTAGAAGTTATAGAGGAGCTGAGTGCCACAGTGACCACTTCCTCGTTGGAGCAAAATTTAAAATAAAACTTAAGAGAGCTTTCTATACTAATTTACAAAGATTACACCCAACATATAAAAGAGAAAAACTACAAGAAATTACAGTCAAAGAGAAATTTACAGATTAAATAAAATGTAAACTTGAAACTCTGCAAAACCCTTTGGAGGAAAGCGATGACCAAACTTGGTTGAACATCAAGAATACAATTCAATCTACCGCAGAAGAATGTCTCGGTGTGTAACCCACGCATAGAAAGAACAGATGGTTCAATCAAAAATGTGAAGAAGCAGTCATTAGGAGAAAGAATGCCAGACATTTATGGTTAAATGACATCAACAACATCCGAAAGGAAGAGCATTATAGAAATGAAAGAATTACCCCATGACTGGACGGAGTCATTATTGATACCTATTTTTAAGAAAGGAGACAAGTTATAATGTGAAAATTATATAGAAATATCACTACTGTCCACAAGCTATAAGATACTATCAGCAGTATTATTAAATAGACTAAAACCATATTCAGAAGACATATTAGGTGACTGCCAGGCGGGTTTTAGACAAAACAGATCAACAATAGATCAGATATTTATCTTACGACAAATAGCCGAGAAAAATTGGGAATATAAAAGAGATCTCCATAACATTTTTGTGGATTTTAAAAAGGCTTATGATAGTGTCCATAGGAATAGTCTATGGAATGCTATGCAGGAATTTGGAATACCAAGGAAGTTAATCAACATGACCAGACTATGCATGGAAGATACCCTTTCCAAATAACATCTGGCTTTAAACAAGGTGATGCACTATCGCCGCTACTCTTCAATCTGGCTCTAGAGAAAGTTGTAAGGAAAGTAAAGGAGGACTGTGATATTGGAGGAACATCCAAGCTGCTTGATTATGCAGATGATATAGATATTATAGGGGAAAATGAACAAAAGACATTGGAAATATTGACTCACTTATAGGAAAAAGCCAAACAGATGGGGCTGATTATCAACCAAGATAAGACAGAATATATGGTAATTTCAAGAGAAGGAATGGCTAAAAACTCTGGCCACATACAAATAGATTATATGCCCATTAAATGAACGGAAACATACAAATACCTGGGTATAATCTTCAACTGCTCCAACATCATAAGGGAAGAAATACAAACTAGAATCAACTCTGGAAATAAGATATACTATGCACTACAACATCTACTAAAATCAAATGCGCTATCTCGTAACACCAAAATCACAATATACAAAACACTGATCAGACCAGTTGTGCTGTATGGCTCTGACACCTGGAGTACAACGAAAGGAGACGAAGCCTTATTACAAACCTTTGAGAACAAAGTTTTAAGATGCACATTGAAACGGAGGCCCTTGCATACGGATTAAAATTCTGCATAAAGCCCAAACACATTAACCGTGTTGAGTCGCAAGCACGATTTGAAATGTTGTTTGATCAAGTCTCCAAGTTATCACCTACTTTTGCTCAGTCAGTCGGGTTGCTGAAGGCCAAACTGGTAGATGTAGAACACCAGTATCGCACAACCCCCTCTAAACAGACATGTCCGCTGACCAACGAACACCTTACTGCCTTAAAAGCGTTACAGGCCAACAAAACCCTCGTAATATTGAAACCTGACAAAGGGAGTGGTGCAGTACTGATGGACATATCAGACTACCAGAGAAAAATGGATGATATATTATCAGATGCATCTAAATTCAGAGTAGAGCAAACAGTCAACAAGTCGGAGGACCTGGATGCAAAAATGAGGAAAGAAATCCAGTCACTTGTGAATGCAGGACTCATCAGTGAGGCCACTGCAAAAACGCTCACACCGCGTGGCTCCCAAACACCTCATATGTACGGTCTACCCAAGCTTCACAAGCCCGGCATCCCACTAAGTCCGATCCTTTCCATGGTTAACTCGGCACAACACCGAATGGCGAGATGGCTAGCTGAAATTTTAAAGCCAGTACGACAGTCCTTCGATCCAAGAACACTCAGAGATACATTCGAACTGGTGGAATTATTGGATACTATGGACATAAACAACAAACACATGGCATGCATGGATATTGCCTCTTTATTCACCAACGTTCCATTAGATGAGACCGTGAATATACTAAGCGAACGCATTAGAGACAAACAACTAAAACTAGGCATACCATCAGCTATTCTAGAGAGGCTATTAAAATTATGTACTGCCAACATACAATTCAACTTTCTAAACAAGTCATATCGCCAAATTGACGGAGTGGCCATGGGGAGCCCACTTGGACCTATTCTAGCGGACATCTTCATGGCACACTTAGAAGAAAAGAGATCCTCAGAAATCAATAACTTGGCCTTTTACCGTCGTTACGTGGACGATATACTAATTATCACCACAGACGAGCTACAAGCAACGTCGTTCCAGGCACAATGAACGAGACACATATAAACATCTATTTATCTATGGAACACGAACACACCGAAGCGTTGCCGTTTCTAGATATCCTAATGAGACGTAGAGCAGACGGCACAATTCAAAGATCGGTGTACCGCAAAGAAACATGGACTGGTCAATACTTAAATTTTCAGAGCTTCGCACCTGTCCAGTACAAACGGGGCTTAGTACGGACCCTGTTTGACCGTGCTAGGAAGATATGTACCCAGGACACACTGACAGAGGAATTTGAAACTCTGAAGAATGCCTTAAACCTGAATGAGTACTCCACAGGATTTATAAAACGCCACTGCCAACAGCCCAAACCGAAATCAGAAGTAACTACAGTCCCTAAACTCAAGGTATTCATCCAGCTAACCTTCCGAGGAGATGAAGTAATGCAACGTCTGCGGGACCGGATCACCACAGCAGTCGAGCGAATACTTCTGTGCTGCAGCTCTAGTCATCAGGTACAGAAACACACCGATCCCAGTCCCAGCAGTAAAAGAACCTGTAACTTTGTACGCCAAATCAAATTGTATTTACCAATCTACATGCAGATGCGAGGAAATCTACATAGGCAGAACTGAGCGACAGTTACATTGCAGGGTTTCGGAACATATTCCGAATTGGGTGGAAAAGATACTACACACAGAGGATGGTAGCCTAGGCAGGCCGACACACCGGAACAGTCCTGCTTCATCGGTCGGGAGACATGTGATCGAGAGCGGTCACGTGGTTGAAAGAGACAGTGCCTTCCGTGTGCTGTTCAACACACAAAGTAGTCGATTGTTAAAGTTTGCTGAAGCTATAATAATCAAACTTCGTAAGCCGTCCTTGTGCAAGCAGAAAGACATGTTAGTCAGTTTAAAATTACCGTGGTAGACAATCGACATTACTGTGCGAACATGTGTATATTTCGGTTTGATTTCTGCAGTATGTACCTGACGAGATGCAGCGAAAATGCCAGGCAATAAATCGTGCAATCTATTGTTTGTGTCTTCGTTATTCAAATTCATCACGGGAAAACATTGTTTTGAAAGTGTTAAGACGCATCTTTGGACCCATTAGGGATACACAAAGTGGAGAGTGGAAAAGAAGAAGTAACAAAGACATTTATGATCTGTTTAAGTCCCCGCTAATCACTAGTATCATGAAGGCTAATAGACTACAATGGCTGGGGCATATGGAAAGAATGGAAGATAACACTCAGGAAATAAATTACCGTAAACCCCGAGGTAGACCGAGAAGACGGTGGAGAGATAATATATATTCGGATCTACAAGCACTTGGAATCAACGACTGGCAAGAGAAGGTCAATCAGAGAGACGAATTGAGACGGATTGTATCTGCAGCAAAGAACCTCAATGGCTCGGAACGCTGAAGAAGAAGAAAAATATCAATTTTGCTGAGTGAGTCACACAAATCGTAAACTCCATTTTATTAAAAGAAGTCTCATCTCATCTAATCTCATCATGTTCCTATTGTACCTTGCGGTGTCGAGGTGAAGTATAAACATCGTGAGAGTGCCCGATTATGGGCTTCGTATATTGATATTCCCATTGACTCTGCTATTCCCTCCATCCAACGTTTATGTGGTCGGCCTCTTCCCCTGTTTCCATCTGATCTGTACATCATTGCTTGTTGTGGTATGCTGTTGAATGATAACCTACTTAAAAGAAGTATTCACAAGAGAAGTTTCCGGATATTGAGAGACAATAGTGGACAATCTGTGAGGACGTGAAGGTAATAATTCCATAAAACTTTCATGGTCACCACCCGAAAAAGCTGAAAAACATTAAAATATCAACATTATGTGGTAAAGATAGATCAGATATTTATCTTACGACAAATAGCCGAGAAACATTGGGAATATAAAAGAGATCTCCATAAAATTTTTGTGGATTTTAAAAAGGCTTATGATAGTGTCCATAGGAATAGTCTATTGAATGCTATGGTAGGAATTTGGAATACCAAGGAAGTTAATCAACATGACCAGACTATGCATGGAAGATACTTATAATATAGTAACATATAAAGGCAGGAAATCAGACCCCTTCCAAATAACATCTGGCTTGAAACAGGGTGATGCACTATCGCCGCTACTCTTCAATCTGGCTCTAGAGAAAGTTGTAAGGACGATAAAGGAGGAATGTGATATTGGAGGAACATCCAAGCTGCTTGGTTATGCTGATGATATATATATATTATAGGGCAAAGTGAACAAAAGACATTGGAAATATTGACTCACTTAAAGGAAAAAAGCCCAACAGATGGGGCTGGTTATCAACCAAGATAAGACAGAATATATGGTAATTTCAAGAGACAGAATGGCTAAAAACTCTGGCCACATACAAATAGATAATATGACCATTAAAAGAACGGAAACATACAAATACCTGGGTACAATCTTCAACTGCTCCAACATCATAAGGGAAGAAATACAAACTAGAATCAACTCTGGAAATAAGATATACTATGCACTACAACATCTACTAAAATCAAAGGCGCTATCTCGTAACACCAAAATCACAATATACAAAACACTGATCAGACCAGTTGTGCTGTATGGCTCTGAAACCTGGAGTACAACGAAAGGAGACGAAGCCTTGTTACAAACCTTTGAGAACACAATTTTAAGACGCATCTTTGGACCCATTAGGGATACACAAAGTGGAGAGTGGAAAAGAAGAAGCAACAAAGACATTTATGATCTGTTTAAGTCCCCGCTAATCACTGGTATCATGAAGGCTAATAGACTACAATGGCTGGGGCATATAGAAAGAATGGAAGATAATAGGGAAACAAAACTCGCTTACACTGAGGAAATAAATGACCGTAGACCCCGAGGTAGACCAAGAAGACGGTGGAGAGATAATATACATACAGACCTACAAGCACTTGGAATCAACGACTGGCAAGAGAAGGTCCACCAGAGAGACGAATGGAGACGGATTGGATTTGCAGCAAAGAACCTCAATGGCTCGGAAAGCTGAAGAAGAAGAAGATTATGTGGTAAAGGCTTGCATTAATTAGTTCTCACAAGAACCTGCACGAATTATTATCAGCTCTTGGCCAGTACCCCTGCCACATACATGTACTTGCCTTTAATGCCCAATGGCACTGTCGTACTGGTTAACCCCCTGCCTCTTCCCCAGAGACCATGCACACGAACACCGTTCTGTCTATACCTCTATGTCGTGCAATATGGCCAGCGTGTTTCACTTCCCCAGGGACGATGCTATGTATGAACCAGCTGTCTTGAAAGTCCAGATCTTGTAAAGTGTTATTAGTTTTTCCTTCTGATTCACGTTAATCTAAGAATTGTTTCTGCATTATTTAGATTTCGGTGCGACGAGTTTTTTCTTCAGTTGTTGTGAAATGGTTCCTATTTCGCACATGTATATTGTTAGGAGGATTTTCCACAGGTCAAGATGGTAAACGGGCAGGCGGAGAGATTGGCGGGGTCTGCACCGCTCGATGAGGTATTGGTCCATGATAAATCATTCGTGGTCGGGACCCCTGGGGATCGTGTGTATAGTGCGAAGATCCAATAGATCATGACGGAGAGAGGTGCTGCGAGAAGTGACCAGAGGATTTGACTGACACTTAGGACTCACAGGAAAGACAAGTTAGACACATACACAGACTACTACTGGTACTATTAGTATTGCGGCTCTTCGCTTGCTGTCGGGGATGAAGAGCGAGCACATATTGGATGTCCCAAGTGCAGCCATGTCGGTTATTGACCTAACCCAGCTCAACTAAACCCATATAATGTTATGTTTCTTCTTTCTTCTATTTCCCCGTATCCCCCATTGAGTCAATGACCCTCAACCAACTTACCCGAATTCCCCCCTATCTTTAGCTACCCGATGCAGCCCTGTCCATTTCCTTCCATATCATTAATTTCTGTCTCCACTCCTCTTCTTCCTGTGTTTTAGGTCTTCCTCTGTTACTGTTGACCTGTGGATTCAAGACAATATTATTTCTAATTATACTCTCCTCCTGTTTTCTCAATGTATGTCCTATCAAGCGCCACCGTCTTTCTTCACTCTTTATTCACTGGTGTTTGTCTAGTTCTCTCCATGAGCTCCACACTGGTGTTTGTCTAGTTCTCTCCATGAGCTCCACACTGGTGTTTGTCTAGTTCTCTCCATGAGCTCCACACTGGTGTTTGTCTAGTTCTCTCCATGAGCTCCACACTGGTGTTTGTCTAGTTCTCTCCATGAGCTCCACACTGGTGTTTGTCTAGTTCTCTCCATGAGCTCCACACTGGTGTTTGTCTAGTTCTCTCCATGAGCTCCACATTGGTGTTTGTCTAGTTCTCTCCATGAGCTCCACACTGGTGTTTGTCTAGTTCTCCCCATGAGCTCCACACTGGTGTTTGTCTAGTTCTCCCCATGAAGCTCCACACTGGTGTTTGTCTAGTTCTCCCCATGAGCTCAACACCGGTGTTTGTCTAGTTCTCCCCATAAGCTCCACATTGGTGTTCCTGTCACGCAATGTCAATTATTCTATTGTGTCCAGTCAGCATTTAATAAATGGTTTTACTTCATTTGTTACGTCATGTGTTGTCTTCCTTGTGTATGATCCATACTGTAGTCATGATTTAACGTCAGAACTGAATATTCTCAGTTTGATTTCATTTCTTTTGACTTCAACAAGTTCCCTGTGCTATAACAGCTTTTCTAGCCTTCTGTTTCTTATTCTGAAATCTGTATCTATCCCAGCATTCCCTATGATTTGATCATCAAACATCACTGTAGTCGTTGCTCTTGCTTGATAAATACGTGAATTGACTGTGTGTGTATGTATAAATACGTGAATGACTGTGTGTGTATGTATAAATACGTGAATGACTGTGTGTTTATGTATAAATACGTGAATGACTGTGTGTGTATGTATAAATACGTGAATTGACTGTGTGTGTATGTATAAATACGTGAATTGACTGTGTGTGTATGTATAAATACGTGAATGACTGTGTGTGTATGTATAAATACGTGAATTGACTGTGTGTGTATGTATAAATACGTGAATGACTGTGTGTGTATGTATAAATACGTGAATTGACTGTGTGTGTATGTATAAATACGTGAATTGACTGTGTGTGTATGTATAAATACGTGAATTGACTGTGTGCACATGTGTACATACGTGAAGTGACTCTGTATGCATGTGTACATACCTGAATTGACTGTGTGTGTACATGTGTAAACCTAACACCATCTCTACAGATTTATTGGCCCGGTGACCATCGTGCCGTCATTGATGTTGGTTTCTATGATCCTACATAAAGTCATTGTTAAGATGGCAGAGCCAAACTGGATTGCAGCCATTCTGTAAGTCTTCTTATTTCACAACATCACCATCAGAGTTTTCTTCTTCTTCTTCTTCTTCTTCTTCTTCTTCTTCTTCTTCTTCTTCTTCTTCTTCTTCTTCTTCTTCTTCTTCTTCTTCTTCTTCTTCTTCTGTTATATTCTTATTTTAGCTATAGCACAGCAGCTAGCACTCTTGCCTGTGAGTTCGGTGTTATGTGTTCGAATCTTCATCGAGGCTAATTTTTGTTAAGTCGAGTCTCCCTCCCGATGTAGTTACGCCTCCTGCCTCGAGCTGCAGAGGTTATGGATTCAGCTCCAGCCTACGTTCTTTGATCTACAATTGCAGTTTTCCAGTAGACCCCTGGGGGTTATCGCTGAAGCTAAGGCAAGCCACGCAGCGGAAGGATACCGAGCCAAATGGGATAACACCCGGTGCAATGAAGTCGATCTTCTTGTCTTTTAAATCTTTATATTTTAATCTCCTGGGATCCCAGGAGATCCCAGCATAATATGTGTGTCAAACAAAGGCGGCCGACTACTGACTACATTACCCAGAAAAGTACAGATTGGTTTATACAACATGATATTTAAATAACAAAGGTAGTTCAATGACCATTTCACTCGCCTTGAATGCACTGGGCATAGTATGATAGACCTATATGTTCACAGACTGATCGCCTCTTGCTGGGTGCTGTAACCACTACAACGCCGGCTGCCTTTACTTCCAATACATTTCCTGGTTCTCATTCCAGTCTGGGCCACCTGGTAACACAGTTAAATTGTTACATTCCGAACCCACCTCGACAAGTGGCTAACCGCTATGCCACAGCGTCTTCCTTGACTTGGCGTATTAAAGATATAAAAACCAGTTATGAAACAATCATGTGTAAACAATAAGACCCGTTACCGTTATGTAAGATGTGACTACATTTCAGAACATGCGCTGTCAATTTTACATTGTCTCTGTGCCTGGGCAAGAAGAAGACACCAGTCCCCATGTGGAGTAGACAGCGAGGTTTCCACATTCTTTGGTATCCATTCCACCAATCGTTTTCGGTAAGCGGTGTTTGAAATAATAGATAATAAATAACACATAACTATCAGTTTAATGAAATTTCCATTTAATTTTTTCTTAGAATTAGTGAAATGTACGTGTTTGTTGTGTACTTGTGTTTCTATCTAAATCACCTGGCTCGACGAAAATTCTACCCACAGGCACGAACATAACCTGCCATAGAGACGACAGGACTCTGGTGACAACCGTAAACAGACTTAAATCACTAAATTCATGACAACCGTAAACAGACTTAAATCACTAAATTCGACTCATTTCCGTGTGCTCGGCCAACGTGTTGGCTCCTCCAGAGCCCAGCCACTTCCTAACTCTAATTTCGAGTTAATACCGAAGTGTTATTTCGTCTATATGTTCTAACTAGTCCGCTATAGGGTCCTGAAACAGACAAGTACATTTTTAAAATGCCATTGCCTCGCACCTTGTCCTTTTTACATCGCTCTCGCACGCTCTCAGCACACAAGCTATACAAAATATATGTTAAGAAATTAGGTGAGACTACCTGAAAATAACATAATTCAGCCCAAATGTTATTTATCTTTCTGAACGTGAGAATGGAAAAGGAACTCTTCTCTGTACTCCATCCATCCATCATGTGCCATGCCGGTAAGCGTGGCCGTCATGTTTTGCCATCTCACTCGATCACCAGAGTCGTGGATCAGCTCCGTGTTTCTGTCTCGACCATGCCACGAGGCCAAGCCATCCAGGTATTTGCTTCTAGGTCTTCCTCTTGGTCTGTTCCCTTCGATCTTACCAGTTTGTCACCAAGTTCTCCAATTCATTTCTTCTCATAACATGCCCAAAATATTTTGACTGTCTGCGTCTAATATCTCTAATCAGTTTACGATCTTCATTCTCTGTACTACCTACTTCTGAATGAATGACACGACATTAGAATGGGGCTTACAGTATGTTCCAGTGTTTCCAAGGAATAGTGTGACCAAAGACCGGGCTGCTACCTTTTTAAAGCACTTTCTCTGTGCCTGGCCCTAGATCACAACACATATAGTACCCATGTTTTCTGTCTCACTCATTTGTGACATTGTTCAATGACGTTATTATTTCTGTTCCAATATTATTCAGTCTCATCTCATCTCATCATGTTCCCCCTGTACCTTGCGGTGTCGCGGTGAAGTATAATCATCGTGAGAGTGCCCGATTGTGGGCTTCATATATCGATTTTCCTATGGACTCTGCTATTCCCTCCGTCCAACGTTTACGTGGTCGGCCTCTTCCTCTGTTTCCATCTGGTGTGTACATCATTGCTTGTTGTGGTATACTGTTGACTGGTAACCTACTTGCATGGCCAAACCATTTGACTTGCTGCATTCTAATAAAATCTAGTGCTGCTTTAACCCCCACTTTAGTCCTGATTTCTTCATTTCTTATCTTATCTCTGCTTGATTCGTTGAATATTCTTCTCAGGAATCTCATTTCTGTTGTTTTGAATTTTCTTTTCTCTTGTTCTGTCATTGTCCAGTTTTGGCATTGGTAGCATATTCTATTCAGTATTAGAAAAAGAATAAAAAATCCCACCCTTTTCCCATCTGCTTTCTCTATACCGAGAGTATTCTGTCATAATGGTGAAGCTGGGGTATAGGTTGATATTACTGTATCTTCAATGGCATTTTTTTTTGTTTTTGCTACTTGTCAAAAATTCACAAGCCAAAATTGACCTATTTTATCTTGAGAACACAAGGATTCTTTTTTTTTTTTTTTTAAATCTTGTGATTTGTACACAGTGAAAAACTAAGGTTAGAATTAAATTGTAAGAATACACAGATTATCGTCGTAACTGTTTTTCCCTTTTGTTCGCATATTCTTTTTAGCACCTTTCAGCTGATTGTTGATTAGGAAGAAAGAAATACCACTGTGCAATATAAGGTTAAATTAAAATATTCTTAAACCAGTGAATCGGTACAAACATCTAGGAAGAGTCATAATATCTAATTGTAGGTGCCTTGAACAGATTAGAACAAGAATCGTTAATGGCTAAATTAGTCTTCTGCAAGATGGAAAAAAAAAAGAAAAAAGCATACTGACTAATTTTTAAAAAAAATATGCCAGTTGCAACGAGAAAAAGCGTGTGAAGTGCTAGATCAGTGGTTCTCAACCGGTGGGGAATTCCCCCCCCCCCCCCGGGGGGGGGGGGGAGGGAATTTTAGGGTTTCCAGGAGGAAAATGAAGACCATTTCAAGATCGCGTTAATACAAGAACCGATTACTTGATATTGTTTTTCCCTTCATACTTTACAGTTATGTACGTCTCATCCTTCTAAAATTCATTTTATAAAGTAAGTAGACCCACAAATCATGTTTTATGTGGATGTCTAGACTTGTTTTAGTATATGCTATTAAATTTACCTTCCATTTTTACGTATACTGTGTAGGGGTGGGGGATTTTTAGATAGGAAATATGAAAGGGGGGAATGACGTTCTGAAAATACGGTGAAGGGGGGCACGGGCCAAATTTTTGATAGGAAGGGGGGGGGGGAATGACGTTCTGAAAATATGGTGAAGGGAGGCACTGGGCCAAAAAAGGTTGAGAACCACTGTGCTAGATGGAACCAGCATTTTTTATGGATGTGAGACAGACAATGAGCAACCATCTAATGGCAGTGGAATAGTGGTTTGTGAGGAAAATGCAAAGAATAACACAGTACAGACAGAGAAATCAATGAGTAAATCCCACAAGAAGCAGATGACAACCATGCACTGATTAGAGAATTTAAACGTAGACAGTCACCATTGTTTTGTTTTTTAAACCTTACGAGAAGAAATAAATCAGAGAATTTGGTGACATCTTGCAAGATTGAGGAGAGAATATTACAAAGGCAAGACAGAGAAGGAAATGTGTGGATGTCTTGGGCAGGTGACATGTCGGGACAAGAATACAGAGCTGATCCACGACTCTGGTGATGGCGTAATATGGGGAAACGGGGCCGCCCACGCTTATCGGCATGGCACATGATGGTGATGATCTGTAACCTTTTTTATTGCCACACACACGCACATACATACATACATACACACATATCTACACACTACACACATATACCAAACGACCGGCCAAAACACTGCTTTGAGAATGCAGGAGAGAGGCATATTATACTCTCTTAAACGAATGGCTCGGGGAACACCATCATCATTTGCCATTTCGATAAGCAAGGGCGGTCATGGTTCGCCATCTCAAACAATCACCGGAGTCTCTATCAGGTCTGTATTCTTGTCTCAGTTGTGCCATTTGATTAATGCATTTAGATATTTATCTCTTGCCTTCCAATTATTTCCATCAATCTTACCAGTTATCGCTAAATGTTTCAATTTTGTCCCCATTTTATTGTGCTCAAACAATCTATAATGTCTACGCCAAATTTGTATTATCAATTTAACGTTTTCATTTGTTTTGGTTTTTTTTTTTTTTTTTGTAAGGCTGGCTCATTGGTTGTTATTTCTGTTCAAGATATACTTTGCGTTTTGCCCAGAAACCACATTAGATGTTTCTCGGCTTGTCAGGAATGGCGTATTTTTAAAAATGTTTTTCTTCTTTTGTCAGTAAAATATTATCAACGCCACATAACAACATTCAATCAAATGTTATCGCATATTAATCAAATATTAACATCTGATAAAGTTGCATTTTCTTCAGAGGATCTAGCTGTCAACTACATCATTTTTCTCTGTTTGTGATTTCTTCACATGTTTACGTTCAATAGTTTGCTATTGCTTTCTGAATGATCGGCACTCATGCCATTATATGAAAACCAGAGCATGGCGGTTTGCTGCCAAGTCGCTCACAGCTGTGTTTCGAACGCGGTATGCCGGATTACGTATTTGGACCATACGCCCTTCGTCATAGCAACAGCATCTATTAACCACATATTGCCGTTCTCCGTGGCGAAGAACTCACGGAAGCGGTTCGTAATCCCGTATACCAGCGTTCCAAACGTAACTGCGAGCGACTTGGCAACAGACCGCGTTGCGCTGGTTTTGCGTTGGTATCGGTGCTGGTCGTTTAGAAAGCAATGGCAAACTACTGAGCGTAAACTTGTCAAGAGATCACAGCGGCAGAAATGCTGGTGTTGAATGCGATGTCCTGTAAGCAGGAAATGCACACAAAACAATATTAGCACCTAGTAACCAAATATTAACTATTTCTGCTGGACAGGTACTACTGAGCATTGCCTTTGGCTGGACGTTCTGTTTTATAATGACTGCGGCTGGAGCCATAACTGATGACCCACAGAGTCCACAATTTTTAGCCAGAACTGACGCCAGATCAGCAATAATTGACCAGACAGACTGGTTCACTGTCCCATACCCAGGTAGTGTTTGGTTCCGTGATCTTTGGAGGGAAGAGGAACATTTTATCTGCCAAGTTCCATTTGGATATATATATATATATATATATATATCTGTCTGTGTGTGTGTGTGTGTGTGTGTTTGCATGTGTGTGTGTGTGTGTGTGTGTGTGTGTGTGTGTGTGTGTGTGTGTGCGCGTGGGTTTTGTTTGTCCATTAAGAATGATGATGGCCATTCATTTCATCCAGTGTGGTTGAGAGTATGGAGCCGTGAGTTCTAAGATGGTTGATCAGGTCTATTTTGGCTCGACATGTTCTTTGACAATGTGGGCAAAGAATGCTTGACGTTCCAGGAGCAGGATCTCCTGCAGTGGTTTTTTTTTTGTCAGTCTTTTCTTCACAGCTTTTGCAGTCCTGGTTGCTTCACAAGTGACTGTATACTTGCGTAATGATGTGCGCCACGAATTTCGGTTTTTGGCAGCAGTCTCCCGAGTGTCATGATGAATTCCAGAAGCTTTTAGTGAGATCTCCAGAGTGTCTATAGAGCGTTTCCTCTGGCCACCTTGGGAGCGTTTACCACAACGCAGCTCGCCGTAAAAAAAAATTGCTTAGGGAGCCTGTGATGATGTGATCTGGCATGCGAGTCAAGTGACCAGCCCAGGGAAATTAATTCTTCATTAGTATAGTGTGGATAATGGGCATGGACGCTCTTTCTAGAACTTTAGTGTCCGGGATCTTGTCTTGCCATTTAATATTCAAATGCTTCCTAAGGCAGAATGTGTGGAAGTGGTTTAATTTACTAGCGTGTCGGTGATAAACAGTCCAGGTTTCACAAGCATATAGCAGTTTGGATAATACGACTGCTTTGTAGACTTTCAGCTTTGTTTGCAGACTTATTCCATTTATGTCCCACACATTCTTGTACTGTCTGCCTAAGGCCGCGCTGGCCTTTGAGATTCTTGCATTCACTTTGTCATCAATTTTGCAGCTTGTGACACAGTGCTGCCAAGATAGGTGAATTTGTCCACAACACTAAGTCTATGACCATTCACTTTAATGTTTTGCACTAAACACTTTCATTATATTGTTGTACTCTACACTTTCATTATACTGTTGCACTAAACACTTGTATTATATTGTTGCACTCAACACTGTAATTGTATTCGTCACCCAACAATTTCATTATATATTTGCAGTCAACAGTTGCATTATATTATTGTACTCAGCTGATTAATTCTATTGTTGAGTTCAACTGTTGCATTATATTGGTACACTTAACCATTTCTTCTAATGTTGCACTAACTGAACCGTTTCATTCTATTGTTGCACTCAACACATTAATTATGTTGTTGCACTGAACGCGTTATTTCTATTGTTGCAATCTACACATTCATTCCATTGTTGCACTCAATC
Organism: Cepaea nemoralis; assembly: GCA_014155875.1. Classification (NCBI taxonomy): domain Eukaryota; kingdom Metazoa; phylum Mollusca; class Gastropoda; order Stylommatophora; family Helicidae; genus Cepaea; species Cepaea nemoralis. The sequence continues at coordinate 398,225 of JACEFZ010028178.1, forward strand.
TTGAATTCTATTGCTGCACTCAGCATGTTCATTTTATTGCTACTCTCGACTCGATTCGTTCTATTTTTGCACTACACCCGTTCACTCTATTATTTGCCTCAATGTTTTCCTCTATTGTTACACTAAATCCGCGTATTCTATTTTTGCACTCAACATTTGTATTCTATTGTTACACTCAATTCAATAATCCTATTCACTATATTCTTGCATTCACTCCTCTCGATCTTAGTTTTTGTTATGCAGTTAGATAGAGAATTGTATTCTATTATTTGAGGAGGGGGTTCGAATCATCGGTAAGGTGTGGATCTGTTTCTGTGGCCGGAGATCGGGGGGAAGAGAAATGAAAACCCTAACCTGCACAGTTCGCGGCGACTGAGCTAGCCAGTCGGTCTGAATTCATCAGGCTGAAGACTCCTCTGCCCTACACTGTAAGGTTGTTGGGGCAGTAAATGACAGTTTGACATTTATATTGTACATGTTTATTCTAAACTACCCAATTCTGTTCAGGTAAACTTGCCTGGTTCTCAGTCAGCACTGCCACTGTCATCAGTTGCCTTGGATCAACGTTTGTGTCGGTGCTAGACTCCATCGGAGACTACGGCACGTGCGCCAGGGCATGTCGTGTCCCGCCCCCTCCCAGGTCTGCCTACAATAGAGGCATTGCTGTAGAAGGTCTCATGAACATCCTCGGTGGAGCGATGGGCTGCTTGTCACTCCACAGTATCTTCTGGTAGCAATATTGGAGCGCTTACTATACAAGGGTTAGTAACTGTCGTCATTATTATCATCAGTATCAGCCATCATTGCCGTCCTCCCTGGCCTAGAGGTTAATCGACTTTCTCCGTAATCCCGCATATCCACGTTGGTTATCGCAGCGCGCGAGAATCGGCGGCGGTTTTCGCCGCGTTGGTGACTTACGGGGTTTGCGAGCCGGTCGCTCAGAAAGCAATGGCAAACTACTGAGCGTAACCTTTCCAAGACATCAACAACAGCGGTAAAATGCTGGTGTTGACAGCGATGTCCTGTTAATAGCATATGTTAATTAGTTAGTCGCGGTTCCAACTTCACAGCGACGGGTGGTCCCCATTATGCTCCGTTCCTGCGCCAGTGAATATCACACAAAATGCTCCTCACTGCCCAATGTGAAAATTGGAAAAGACAGGAGTCTCGACAACCAACAGTCCGCACAGGTACACTGTGCATAATGCCACCGCCAGAATGTTCAACACAAATGTCCTCCAGGAAACACACAAAAGCAGCGATTTTCCCATTCGGATGTTTTTCTAGATGTTCACCTACACATTCTAGATATTTCTAGATGTTGTTTGTTCCGTTTCTAGATGTTTTCTGTCAAAGAAAAGTGGCAACCATAATGCCGTCGCCATACTGCCAACACAAAAGTCCTCCACGAAGATACATTTCATGGTGGATGGAAGTGGCAATCACTAGAAGACCAGCAGCCACACATTTCTGCATAAGGCAACAAACCGGTCAATTCTGCGACACAGCCAGCCACCATTACTCTGAACATGCAGTTCACGTTCCAAACAACCTCGGGCAGATGCAAAAGCATGGGAAAGAACCTGATGGCAGGAATTGCTTCTCTTTCGCGAATGTGTGGTGTTAGTCTGTAATTGCCACTGTTTTTTCGTGTTTGCGCCGCTCAGTCTGGAGCTCAGTCGACTCTGTGTTCTTATGCTGTTTCACTAAATATAAATTTATGTTGCTATGAAAAGACGCTCCTAGATTTATTCAATTTTGAGTCTTGCCTTCGATTGCTTTGGCTGAGCCAGGTCAAATTATTGCTCGCACCTTATAAGGCCCACGGACCTTATTTTCCCTGTCCCTGTGTTAGAGTCATTAGTACACATACATACATATATTACTTTACTGTTAATTAATCCATGCTAACAGTACACATGCCGGCTTCCTGGCCTAGAGGTTAGAAACTTCTCTCTGCAATCTCGTATACTCTCGTGGGTAACTTACGGGGTATGTGAGCCGGCCGCTCAGAAAGCAATGGCAAACTACTGAGCGTAATCTTGCCAAAGAAATCAACAATCAGCTGAAAGATGCTGATGTTGACAGCGATGTCCTTTAAAGGATATGCAAACTTTTTTTTAGAACAGTACACATGCAAACAGTTTTTACTTTACAGGTAATTAACCCACCCGTTGAAAATCTATGTATTCACTACCTCCTAATTCTGCAAGACATCATTGGCAAAGAAAATGAAAATCCGTCAGCAAGAGTTATCTAGCTTGAATCTATGAGTGTATTCTAGAATATGATGTGACCGTCAATCACATATGACCAATGGAACATTCTGGGGAGAATCTTTCCTAGAGCCACAATAGCAATCATCAGTTTGTCTTCATACATTATCCCCCTGACGGTGAGTAATCTTTAAGATCCCTGCTAACCGCAGACTACTAGTTAGTTTAACAAATGCATATTTAGCAGGACTTGTAGACAAGATAGCCTTCAACCCAGGTTCTTTCCGTGAGTTCGCCTGATCTCTTCACGCTGCCCATTACACCAATAGGTTTGTATTAAACAGAGCCAGGTTCGTAGTATCGCTGTATATTTCCCTAAGGGACACCACTGACATTTGGATTTCTCTGTCTTGTAATTTCACAGTTAGTTCCCCTGTCACGTCTAGTTATCTACACATAATTTATCAATTCACAAATTCTCTGGAAATGTCTTTCCAGTTTCCTTCATTCATCATGTGCCATGTCGATAAGCGTCGACTGTTAGGTTTCGCCATCTCACACGATCGCCAGAGTTCGGATCTGTTCTGTGTTCTTTCCTTGACCATACCACGTGGCCAAGCCATCCAGGTATTTACTTCTCTGCCTTCCCGTGTTTCTCTTCAGATCGATCATGCCAGTTGACACCAAGTGTATTTAATAAAAACAGGGATACATCAGTTCATAATTCCATTCACATAAACACGCGATGCCAATCGATCAATCTTTTTCTCAGCTTCACATTTATGGGACTGCAAGAATTCAATAATACTGGGTGTGGCTAAATGATAGCCGATACCAACCCAGAAATGCCAAATAGACGAGCGATTCCAAAGATCAAAAATTCTTGACTCTCTCATTTTGTGTCTATATATGTTCCTTCTTCTGTCCACGTGTTTCTGTTTATGCGCGTGTGTCTGTGCGTACCTCCGTGTATCCTTGCTGTTGTAGTATCTGTCTGATTAGCGTCTTCGGTCTTTTCTAGAAAGGAATCAACTGATTTACCACCCTCGACCAAGTTGATTATAAATACTAGGAGTAACCACTGCAGCAGATATAACAATACAAAATTAACACAGTTTGAAATGCGTACTCCTGCGAAAATGTGAGAGATAATATACACAGACATATCTTACAACGAACAACGCATAAGTTAAATATAGACTAAAAGTACAGTCGAAACCAGGAACAATCTTCCGCAGGCTTGTTTTCTCTCAACATACACCGCGAGTGCTGCGTCATACTTGCCAAGGTTATTTGTGCCAATTTGTTTGTTTACCTTAAACATCATTCTGGGCTGATTTTCATATAATGGTATGAAGGCAGGTCTTTCAGTAAGCAATGGCAGACTACTCTACGTATACTTTCCAAGAAATCACAAATAGGTAAAAAATACTGGTGTTAACTGCGACGTATTATAAAGGATATGCAGCTAACTAACTTAATTAACTTTCTATTCACTCTCATTTTGCCTACAGTGTTACACATTTAGCTTAGCTATGTGGCCACCCCAAGCATGTGAGTTCCAATCGGCTTCGTGGCGCAAGGCTGCTCGCTTCGAGGACACTCTTAGTACTCATCGTCACCATCATCATCCTCAAAATTATCTTCCACTACTGCCATCAAGCGTCGCGGAGATGAATAGTTGGCGCTCCAGCGCTCGATGGGTGGCACTGGGTAGTATTATTTCGTGTGATTGTTCAATATCTCTGATGTCGTCAATCCTTTTTTTTTTTCTCTGGCGTTCTCATGTTTTCGTAGCAAAACTTCTTTGATGTAGCGCTAGTGCTGTAGTTGATGGTATTACATTCTAACGAGATGACCAAACCATTTGATCTTCTGTCTTTCAAGATAATTGGCAAAGAGTGTCGATCCCACAGTCTGTCTGATTATATATTTTGTTTTCATTCGGTCTCGGATAGCTAAGTTGGCAGCTTTCCTCAAGCACCTCATCACTCAAGTGTTGATTTTATTATTATTATTATTATTATTATTATTTTGTGTAAGTGTGATTTAGATAATTTCCAAGTTTGACATTGGTAGCATATGGTTGGTGCGAATATGTTATTTATTATATGTTGTTTGCGGACATGAGTGTGTTTGGATGTTTCAGTATGGGTGATAGTTGATATATAAGCGCAATTGAATTTCAACATCTGCTTTCGATGTCTCTGTGTATACTGCCTGCCATATCGTTGTTTATGCTTGAAGAATAGCTCGCTATCTCACATACAGCGATATTCAACTATTCACTAAAGAGAATTACAACTGACACTTGAATTTACGACTTACTCATTGTCAATGTACTTGAGACGTTTATTTTGGAAACCCGCGTTGGATCAGGTTCCCGCATTGACCAAGACAGATCTCCATATAGTGTGTGAATCAGCAGGACGTCTTACATGCAAGGAAATCTGTCCCGGGGTCCCTACTCTCAAAGTCGCCCCTAGCGTCATGGTCTCAACTCATTCGTCTCTGTCAACACTCAAGTGAAAATGTAGAAAAAGTGACCAACTTACAGTTGTACTGTATCTGTCTTGAATGAACACAATTATCACCTCGGCGCTGGCCGTTGGAAAATTTGGCATATCGGCACCTGTCGTTGTTAACACTAGCACATTGGTACTTTGTGGGATATTCTCGATGGTTGTCGCTACTAGTTAGTTCTTCTATTCCCATTAGAATTGAGTAGAATTCATCTTCCGTGAATTACTGAGATCGTAGAGTAAATCTTCTTAGGTTTCCACGGTTAGATGTTAGCAAGTCAGCTGTCTCAATGCCGAATAACTTCTCCATGTAGTCACTGTCTTCTTCTTCCTCTTCTTCTTCTTCTTCTTCTTCTTCTTCTTCTTCTTCTTCTTCTTCTTCTTCTTCTTCTTCTTCTTCTTCTTCTTCTTCTTCTTCTTCTGCGTCCATCTGGATTTTTTTTCCGGATGTGATTGTGTTGTGCCTGTTTACAGCAGAGCTGCGTTCTTGCGCCGTTAGGCCGGCACATCCTACTTCTGCGGGCATTTATTGACCGGGTTAACCTTCCCGGGTAGTCACCATCTGACCTTTCGTCTTATCACGTGATTTTAGTGACCAATCCCCCGGGTTATTGACGGTTGTTCAACTTACTGCGCCTGTCGTGAGTGAGTTGCCTTTAGTTACTGTTTACCCGTCACTGTTGTGTTAACCCTCTCTGGTTCTGTTAATATATTTCGTCATTGTCGCTTCTTACATTAACTCTCTATCGGCTACCCTTGAGTCATGGCACTGCCGTCTTCTGTAATCATACTTCATAGATATTTAAATTCTGTAACGTGCTTATTTTGAGGGGGCTTCAAATGAAAAACCTTAAATGTTTGCTTGTGTGTGTGTGTGTGTGTGGGGGGGGGGGGGGGGGGTGAATATAGTCTGAAAATGTAGAGAACACAATTTATCATTTTCCTATAGTTTCCACTGCGTTCCATGCAAGTAATCCAGCACCCATAAAGTGTTTTAATTCCTGTAGACAATAATTCTCTGGAGTCACTACTCGTGAACAGTCTCTCACAGAAGTCACGCCGCTTTGAAACTTCCTACTCCACTCATACACTTCCTGCAGTGACAGGCAGGCATCACCATACTGGACATTAATTAGCCGATGCATTTCTATAGGTTTCAGTCCTTCACAGATGTTTTTAAAAAAAACGGATAAAAGAACGCTGCTCCACTTTGGTGCATGTCAAAATTGGGTTGGCCATCTTTAAAATGTCCTTATGACACCACCGTGTTTATCGGAATTGCAATGTCACATGTTTAATATTCTTGACATTCTAAACAACAATATTGACAGGTTAGAAGACAATGGTATGGTTAATGTAATTTCTATTACACTTTTAAGGTTTTAATTTGAAGCCATCTCGAAATAAACTCTTAAGACTAGCTAATGTAATTGAGAACGTGTAAGTTACTAGGATATATTAACACATCATACTTTTCAATTGCTACCGGAACTATTAGTGTTGGAACTCTTCGCTGGCTGCTGAGGATGGGGACGGAGCGCTTATGGGAATATCCCGAATGCTGTGATGTCGGTTCCTAAATCAGTCAATCAATCAATCAATCACTTTTCAATTGCTAAACATGTTCACTATGAGTGCCTTAATGCTCCACATGCGCTGGTCGTACCCAACAAGAAACACAATACCTTATTACGCCTCATGTGTTTTGAGTTGGTGTAAAGCTGTGCATGCTTGTGTAAATGATATATGTATGTACACATGTGTGTATGTAGGTATGTATGTTTGCGTTTATAAATGGTTGAGTGTATATGTATGCATGTGCGTGTCTGCCTGCCTGCCTGCCTCTCTGTCTCATAACAAAGTACAAAGCAGTGTTTATGTTCGCAGCAATGATTTGATAATTTTTTTTCTACTATTTGAATGTAATATGCACTACAGATCATTGATGTTCGAAAGATGATTGGTTGGAAATGCCGAATGTAAAATGGGCCTGCGAACCAAACATGTGATATATAAAGTTCGTTCGCTCGTGACGTGAATTAGATCTCGTTCGCAATAGGAATGATATTGTCCTCGCATTCGGTGGGCTACAGTGTTTGTGGTATTGTTACGCCGTAGATTACTTTTTCTCGGTGCTACATTCTTCAGCTTCCATTTGCCCTGATTCTACATGTTTCTTGCAGGTGGCAAGCCGAAGAGTGCTCCAGTGTTGTGGTTTGATCTACATCGTGCTGGCCTGCTTTGGGAAGTTTGGGGCTGCGTTCATTATCATGCCTTACCCAGTGCTGGGCGGGATCAGCTTTCTGGTGGGCGGTCTCTTCATTGGGTTCATCATGTCCATGCTACAGGTCAGAATATCGGACGGCTTGTGAAAGCTAATGGGAGTTGTTTAGTTGTTTGTTTTGTTGTTGTTGTTGTTGTTGTTGGTTGGTTGGTTGGTTGGTTGGTTGGTTGGTTGTACGGTTGGCTGGTTGGGTGGTTTCTTGGATGGTTGGCCGGATGGTTGGTTGAATGTTTGGTTGGCTGGATGATTGGTTTGTATGGTTGGTGGATAATTCATTGATTGATTAGTTGAGTGATTGGTTAGTTGGCTGGTTGATATGATGCACGGTTGAACGGTTGGTTTCTTGGATTGTTTGTTGAATGGTTGTTTTGTTGTTGCTTTTTGTGTGTGTTGGTTTGTTGAATGATTAGCTAGTTGGCTGGTTGGATGTTGGTTGATTGGTTAGTTACATGATTGTTAGATGGTTAGCTGACTGATGTGTGGTACAGTTGATTGGTTGATTTGTTGTCTTATTTGTTAGTTTAATGATTGGTTGGTTGAATAATTTGCTACTTTGTTGGTTGTTTGGATGTTGGTTGGTTGGCTGAATGATTGGTTGGTTGGTTGGCTGTAAATCATCGCAATGACTTCAGTTGTAACCTTCTGGCATTGGAGTTAATGCCATCTAAACCATGAAAACGGCTTGAAGTAAGAATGTTTTATAGAATGTTCTGCCGACCCGGTATCAATTTTTCTATCTCTAAAAGGAATCTGCCGATCAAATTTCTATCTCCACGAAGAATTTGCTGCAAAGAAGCTCTTCTTCCTCTCTTCAATTTCAGAACCCAGCGGGGTGTGTACAGGTAGCTCTGTAACTTCACATCTGAGTTGAGGCATAATAGGATATAACCATGTCATAATTCTGCACGGTACACACGGCAGGCTGTGTTTATGCCACAGTACACACGGCAGGCTGTATTTAGGCCCGGGTTGGAAATGTTTCACCCAGGGGTTGTTCGGGGTGTATTTTTAATGACTGTGCAGTGTTTGAAAATATTGTTGGTCCAAGTTCTGTATTGACCTGTTATGTTGCATGAACTTTACAGAGGGTAAATACAAAACTTGGACCAGCAATATTTTCAAACATTCCAAAATCATTAAAAATACACCCTATAGGTGTGTCATTGTCAACAGACTCAATCACAATGACTAGGGGAAATCAACTGAGGTATGATAGGTACCAGTAAAATCCAATTACCCTTGACCCGGCGTAGACTCAGTGGTCTGGAGATGGGTGAAACTGTGCCCGTTTCGATTCAAACACGTGCACTCTGTAGACACGCGATCTCGAATTTTTATTCCAATGATCTCTGCTCAAGGAAAACGAAAGAATCTATACTACCGATGACAATCCTGAACAATGATAGAAAAGGAAAAATTAGAAGAAAAATTAAAACAATGGAAATGATCGATTGATTGATTGGTTGATTTAGGAATCGACATCACAGCATTCGGGGCATTCCCATAAGTGCTCCGTCCCCATCCTCAGCAGCCAGCGAAGAGATTCCAACACTAATAGTACCAGTAGCAATCTGATTATAAGTCCGTCTTGCCTTTCCTCTGAGCGTTGAGCGTCGGCCAGATCCCTTCGTCACTCCTCGTTGTCTCATTCTTGCCAGACCATGGTAATCCATTTGCTCCTCCGAGGTGTGCACGTGCTCCTATAAGGCCGCAACCACGTCTGCCTTGTCATGTATCAATACTCCACCAAGTTCTGCAGAGCCAGCCAATCTGTCCGCCTGTTCATTTCCCAGCACACCCGCATGCCCCGGAGAAAAGATCCAGGCGATGCTTGTCACCCGTGACCTCCGAAGCGAAGCAAGCCACTCCGCACGAAGTCTGCCCGTCCTCACCCTCGTCAGCATGCTTTCTGAGTCAGTTACAATCACGATGTGTGTGTGTGTCGTATTCTCCATCCAGCGGAGAGCCGCAGTGACTGCCTCCACTTCCATTCTTAAGCTGGATGTTGTGGTATCATACGCCAGGTTCTCCTGCACCAAACGTCGACCATTAGCTTTGGCTATGAACCCCCCAGCCACTTCTCTCACCTCTTGACACCGAACCATCTGTGTAAATAATCACATCACCCGAGTGAGCATTGTCCTGAATTAGTTGCTGAATTTCCACTTCCGTGACTCCCTGCACTCCTGGCTTAATGTGATTATAACTCTGCCCAAATCTGACTGCTCCGCTGGCACTCTGACCCACTCCTCTCCTCGCCTAATGTTCTCCAAGGGGCACACCTGTCTGATTGTATCCTCCGCCTGAGCCATCCATGATTTCCCTCTTATCAGTCACTGGCCCTTAACTGCGTCCAGCGCCTCATGCAGTGGGTGGTCTGTGTCTGCAGCTACTCTGAGGTATGCCTTCGCCTGCATCACCTTGAGCCTACCAGCAACAGTCGGCAGACCAAGGATGTAACGCATACACACTACTGGGGTGTCTCTGTGTCGTGTCCTCCTTTAAAGTGTCGTCCCTGGAGTGAGGAGAGTCAACACCCACATTATAATATTGTTTTCCCCTATCAATATCCTGGAGAATCCACCAGCTTCCGTCCAACACACTCCATCAGCCCGTGGACACCTTTTCCTATCACTCTCTCACTGTCGTACTATGCCCCCTCTCATACTTCCCCAACGCAACATACTCAACAACTCTTGCTTCTAAAAATTAATAAAGATTAATTTATTCAAAGAAAAGTGTAACGTATTTGAGACGTGTATGCGAAGAAAATGTGTGTCGTGTATTATAACATAAATGTATATGTCAGCCTTCAAAGTTCAGGATCATAGTGCACACATCATGGCAAGGATTACACGACATCACACGAGTCAGTACAATAGACCTCACCGAAGTCGTATCCTTCTCTCCAGACATGTCCTCCTCCAGGAGCTCTGATGACCATGAGATCTGAATCCCATGTAAATATATAATCCGTGGAAAATACTATTATTGTTCCTAACACAACGGTTCCTATTAGTTCGGTATTTTCACTCTTAAACAGTCAATGTCTCTTGACAAAAATGGCTTGCTTTATTCACTAGATATAGTCTGATAGTTCTGATTTCCTTGATACGTGGAACAACTACACTTCAATGTTTGGTTTCATCTAATGTGAACATCAGTTCCTACTGATCTAGTTCCACATGGGCTGAACATCCATCACTTCAGGTGTGTTAACGATTGGTATGCACTCATGTAGGATACATATACCATCAGGCTCCACCGAGCAATGTGTATTAACTTCTTCCGTTGCGAAAGTTGCTTGCTCATCTCTCTACATCATAATTTATCCGGGATCGGATTTTTCATTGGTTCGGGTTCTTCATTCCAACCAGAGGGAACCTGTAAAATAAATCATACAACTGGTGATAGCCTCCCCGTCACTAATCTCTATTAGATGATCGTGGCCATCGGCCTCGCTCAGAAAATACAGTGATCCTACTCTGTCAGGGACAGATGACTCAACCCATTGGTTATCATCAGGACAAGACAAGAAGAAAAAAATCAACAAACAGAATGCGGAACCCCGCCCACCAGGGACACCTACTGGAATATCCCAATTATCCCTCATCACTCAATTCTCAACTAGTAAAGCTTATCAACACTTCACTAATCTATTTTCAACTAACAGAGCCAAGTATCACTTCCCTACTCTAGCTAGTTTTCCACTACCAGTACTAATCATCACACTTTAGTTTTAACAAGGCTACAGCCTATATTAATTAGAACTAATTATAATAGGTTCAATCCTTAGGCAACACCGCAGTTAGATCCAATTACATCCACTCTTGCCATGACAGGCACGTGTACAATTAAATTAACTCAATTCGCACATGGTAGACATTTTCAAATCAGAACCACAGTGCCGAAGCACGTCCGCTAAAATCCAAGGTTTGAGTTCAACTGTCCTCTCCAATCATGGTTTTTGGCAAAACCTAAAATTGGTCACGAGACGGTATTCTTCCTGTCCACACAGGTGTTATTTGGACATATCATCCATTGTCAAGAATCCATTTTCCCTGGCCTAGTCACTGTAAGAGTTGTCATCAGTTGTTTTGACTCCCACAACAAACTAACGAGTTACCGTATGATACAACAACGGGTTTCCCCAACAAGCTGACAATCTTCTTGATGTCCGGAAAACTATAAATTGACAGACGGACTGTTTTCTTCCGAGCTGAGTACTTCCGCTTTCAATCCGACCTGTTTATAAACTGTCAAAGCGATGTATGATTCAGCTCACCCACTTCCCCTACACATCTGCAGCTGTTAACTTTGCCCGAAATGTGATGGCTGACATCCGATTGCAACCAGGATCCGACGGGTTCCATCTGTATTCAAATGTTGACAAACTGTCAAAGCGTATCAATTTTTCTATCTCTAAAAGGAATCTGCCGATCAAATTTCTATCTCCACGAAGAATTTGCTGCAAAGAAGCTCTTCTTCCTCTCTTCAATTTCAGAACCCAGCGGGGTGTGTACAGGTAGCTCTGTAACTTCACATCTGAGTTGAGGCATAATAGGATATAACCATGTCATAATTCTGCACGGTACACACGGCAGGCTGTGTTTATGCCACAGTACACACGGCAGGCTGTATTTAGGCCCGGGTTGGAAATGTTTCACCCAGGGGTTGTTCGGGGTGTATTTTTAATGACTGTGCAGTGTTTGAAAATATTGTTGGTCCAAGTTCTGTATTGACCTGTTATGTTGCATGAACTTTACAGAGGGTAAATACAAAACTTGGACCAGCAATATTTTCAAACATTCCAAAATCATTAAAAATACACCCTATAGGTGTGTCATTGTCAACAGACTCAATCACAATGACTGGGGGAAATCAACTGAGGTATGATAGGTACCAGTAAAATCCAATTACCCTTGACCCGGCGTAGACTCAGTGGTCTGGAGATGGGTGAAACTGTGCCCGTTTCGATTCAAACACGTGCACTCTGTAGACACGCGATCTCGAATTTTTATTCCAATGATCTCTGCTCAAGGAAAACGAAAGAATCTATACTACCGATGACAATCCTGAACAATGATAGAAAAGGAAAAATTAGAAGAAAAATTAAAACAATGGAAATGATCGATTGATTGATTGGTTGATTTAGGAATCGACATCACAGCATTCGGGGCATTCCCATAAGTGCTCCGTCCCCATCCTCAGCAGCCAGCGAAGAGTTCCAACACTAATAGTACCAGTAGCAATCTGATTATAAGTCCGTCTTGCCTTTCCTCTGAGCGTTGAGCGTCGGCCAGATCCCTTCGTCACTCCTCGTTGTCTCATTCTTGCCAGACCATGGTAATCCATTTGCTCCTCCGAGGTGTGCACATGCTCCTATAAGGCCGCAACCACGTCTGCCTTGTCATGTATCAATACTCCACCAAGTTCTGCAGAGCCAGCCAATCTGTCCGCCTGTTCATTTCCCAGCACACCCGCATGCCCCGGAGAAAAGATCCAGGCGATGCTTGTCACCCGTGACCTCCGAAGCGAAGCAAGCCACTCCGCACGAAGTCTGCCCGTCCTCACCCTCGTCAGCATGCTTTCTGAGTCAGTTACAATCACGATGTGTGTGTGTGTCGTATTCTCCATCCAGCGGAGAGCCGCAGTGACTGCCTCCACTTCCATTCTTAAGCTGGATGTTGTGGTATCATACGCCAGGTTCTCCTGCACCAAACGTCGACCATTAGCTTTGGCTATGAACCCCCCAGCCACTTCTCTCACCTCTTGACACCGAACCATCTGTGTAAATAATCACATCACCCGAGTGAGCATTGTCCTGAATTAGTTGCTGAATTTCCACTTCCGTGACTCCCTGCACTCCTGGCTTAATGTGATTATAACTCTGCCCAAATCTGACTGCTCCGCTGGCACTCTGACCCACTCCTCTCCTCGCCTAATGTTCTCCAAGGGGCACACCTGTCTGATTGTATCCTCCGCCTGAGCCATCCATGATTTCCCTCTTATCAGTCACTGGCCCTTAACTGCGTCCAGCGCCTCATGCAGTGGGTGGTCTGTGTTTGCAGCTACTCTGAGGTATGCCTTCGCCTGCATCACCTTGAGCCTACCAGCAACAGTCGGCAGACCAAGGATGTAACGCATACACACTACTGGGGTGTCTCTGTGTCGTGTCCTCCTTTAAAGTGTCGTCCCTGGAGTGAGGAGAGTCAACACCCACATTATAATATTGTTTTCCCCTATCAATATCCTGGAGAATCCACCAGCTTCCGTCCAACACACTCCATCAGCCCGTGGACACCTTTTCCTATCACTCTCTCACTGTCGTACTATGCCCCCTCTCATACTTCCCCAACGCAACATACTCAACAACTCTTGCTTCTAAAAATTAATAAAGATTAATTTATTCAAAGAAAAGTGTAACGTATTTGAGACGTGTATGCGAAGAAAATGTGTGTCGTGTATTATAACATAAATGTATATGTCAGCCTTCAAAGTTCAGGATCATAGTGCACACATCATGGCAAGGATTACACGACATCACACGAGTCAGTACAATAGACCTCACCGAAGTCGTATCCTTCTCTCCAGACATGTCCTCCTCCAGGAGCTCTGATGACCATGAGATCTGAATCCCATGTAAATATATAATCCGTGGAAAATACTATTATTGTTCCTAACACAACGGTTCCTATTAGTTCGGTATTTTCACTCTTAAACAGTCAATGTCTCTTGACAAAAATGGCTTGCTTTATTCACTAGATATAGTCTGATAGTTCTGATTTCCTTGATACGTGGAACAACTACACTTCAATGTTTGGTTTCATCTAATGTGAACATCAGTTCCTACTGATCTAGTTCCACATGGGCTGAACATCCATCACTTCAGGTGTGTTAACGATTGGTATGCACTCATGTAGGATACATATACCATCAGGCTCCACCGAGCAATGTGTATTAACTTCTTCCGTTGCGAAAGTTGCTTGCTCATCTCTCTACATCATAATTTATCCGGGATCGGATTTTTCATTGGTTCGGGTTCTTCATTCCAACCAGAGGGAACCTGTAAAATAAATCATACAACTGGTGATAGCCTCCCCGTCACTAATCTCTATTAGATGATCGTGGCCATCGGCCTCGCTCAGAAAATACAGTGATCCTACTCTGTCAGGGACAGATGACTCAACCCATTGGTTATCATCAGGCCAAGACAAGAAGAAAAAAATCAACAAACAGAATGCGGAACCCCGCCCACCAGGGACACCTACTGGAATATCCCAATTATCCCTCATCACTCAATTCTCAACTAGTAAAGCTTATCAACACTTCACTAATCTATTTTCAACTAACAGAGCCAAGTATCACTTCCCTACTCTAGCTAGTTTTCCACTACCAGTACTAATCATCACACTTTAGTTTTAACAAGGCTACAGCCTATATTAATTAGAACTAATTATAATAGGTTCAATCCTTAGGCAACACCGCAGTTAGATCCAATTACATCCACTCTTGCCATGACAGGCACGTGTACAATTAAATTAACTCAATTCGCACATGGTAGACATTTTCAAATCAGAACCACAGTGCCGAAGCACGTCCGCTAAAATCCAAGGTTTGAGTTCAACTGTCCTCTCCAATCATGGTTTTTGGCAAAACCTAAAATTGGTCACGAGACGGTATTCTTCCTGTCCACACAGGTGTTATTTGGACATATCATCCATTGTCAAGAATCCATTTTCCCTGGCCTAGTCACTGTAAGAGTTGTCATCAGTTGTTTTGACTCCCACAACAAACTAACGAGTTACCGTATGATACAACAACGGGTTTCCCCAACAAGCTGACAATCTTCTTGATGTCCGGAAAACTATAAATTGACAGACGGACTGTTTTCTTCCGAGCTGAGTACTTCCGCTTTCAATCCGACCTGTTTATAAACTGTCAAAGCGATGTATGATTCAGCTCACCCACTTCCCCTACACATCTGCAGCTGTTAACTTTGCCCGAAATGTGATGGCTGACATCCGATTGCAACCAGGATCCGACGGGTTCCATCTGTATTCAAATGTTGACAAACTGTCAAAGCGATGCAGGGATTTGTCTCACTCACCACCGAATGTTCCCAATCCGTCGACCAGATGTAAACACGTGCAGCTACATTTTCTGGATTTGTTGAAACAACCTTTGGCCTCGAACATCCGCTAATTCAGATCGCCTTTATTCTCATAATGGTTAAATCACGTTGGTCCATCATGTGACACTCTGGTGCATCCCAGAATGACCCGCATAGCTTCGTTCTGTATGCGCTCTAACTTCACCAGCTGACTCTCTGAGACAGTGAGCAGTCCTAATCCATAATCAATTACTGAGAGGATCAAGTGCTGGTATAGTGTGAAAAGCATTCTCTGCTCTGTGTCCATTGCAGCCATAGTTTTAAGTGCACTGAGTCCCTTTTGAGATCTTGTCACAACCGTCTCCACATGGTCCTTGAAGGATACGCTCCTGTAAAATGTGATCCCCAGATATTTCAGACCAAGCAGCGCTTGATGTAATTAGAAAATAGCAAGTTAAAGGTAATGAGGGAATAAGATCCGGTGATAACATCCGCTGATAACACGACCGTGTATTGCCGGGGCCCATACGGGGGAGCAAAGAATAGTAACACTGTTGCCTACCATGCACGTCGTAAGAGGCGACTAAGGAGGCTATGGTTCCGTCGCTCTGCTACTGAGTGAGTGCGTGGCGCGACACTGTGAGCTGTGAATTTCACGTGGAATGCTTTTGCATCTGTCCGCGGTTGTTTTTCGCGTGAACTGCATGTTCGGAACGATGACGGCCGGGTGTTGCTGGATTGACTGGTTTGCCTTTTCGGTTCACGAGTGCATTTTTCAGGAGACTCCTGGGAGTCGTCGCTGTAGCTACGGAGTTCGTGCTTTGTGCGGCGCTTTCGGTGGGTCGCCCTGCAGAAAGAGACCGAGCCATATGGGATAAAACCCCGGTCAATGAAGTCTTTCTGGTGACTGCCGTTTTCATCGACGATGAACTGTATTTTTCGTGGAGGACTTTTGTGTTGGCATTCTGGCGGCGGCATTATGCACAGTGTACCTGTGCGGGCTGTTGGCTTGCCGACACTCCTGTCTATTCCATTGTTCACATAGGGCAGTGAGGAGCATTTTGTGATATTCACTGGCACAGGAACGGAGCAATATGGGGACGACCCGTTGCCGTGAAGTTGGAACCGCGACTAACTAACTAACTAACTAACATTACTAACTAACTAACTAACTAACTAACTAATTAACTAACTAACTAACTAACTAGAGGGAATAACGGTATATGGGAATCTCGATATATGAAGTCTATAAACGGGTATTCTCCCGCAGTTTATATCCTGTGGTAAAATGTAAAACATGTACCATCTAATTACATAGTCTTTTTTTATATATATGTAGTTTGTAGTCTGATGTGTAAGGTCTATGTGTGAAAGTCTGGTGTGTAAGGTCTGGAGTGTAAAGTTTGGTGTGTACACTCAGGAGTGTAAAGTCTAGTGTGTAGGGTCTGATGTGTAGAGTCTGGTACGTAGGGTCTGGTGAGACTGTTCTGGTGTCTGCGGTTTGATTTACGGGGAAGGCTCTTTGGGAATTGTAGATAGTCAAAGACACACGCGATGTTTTAACTATTATATATTGCAGACTACGTGAGAAGGATTGAAAGGTACCAATTAATATCCTGACATTGGAAGGTGTCAGTATATTTTATAACATGATGAATGATAGAATGTGAGGAGACATGTCAGCGCAACATTTCCCCACATAATAATAATAATAATAATAATAATAATAATAATAATAATAATAATAATAATAATAACAATAATTCTGCAAGGTGTGGAATGCGCCTGGCCCTGCAGCCAGCAGGGTTAGGATCGGCTAGCCTCTCCCAGGAGGGGTAAGAGCGAAAATTAGTAGCCTGCCGATGACCCGCAGACCACACAAGTCAACCCCCACCTCCACGTGGTGCAGACCGCGCAACCATGACCGCGAGGTCATGGGCTAACGGGGCTATGGCTCGCCATAGGGGATGGACTCCCTGTGGTCAGATTAGTGTCCTAAACCTGCGACTGGCCTAGCAAGCCGGCAGGGGATCTTCATACTGCTCTTAGAAAAACTAAGAAGTATAAACGGACTGACAACACAATCTTCCTACCAACTCTATGCTACCAATGCCAAACCTGGACAATGACAGAAAAAGAGAAAAGAAAAATCACAACAACAGAAATGAGGTTCCTGAGAAGAATACTCAACGTATCAAGAAGAGATAAGATCAGAAATGAAGAAATCAGGACTAAAGTGGGGGTTAAAGCAGCACTAAATTTTATTAGAAAGCAGCAAGTCAAATGGTTTGGCCATGCAAGTAGGTTACCAGTCAACAGCATACCACAACAAGTAATGATGTACAGACCAGATGGAAACAGAGGAAGAGGCCGACCACGTAAACGTTGGACGGAGGGAATAGCAGAGTCCATGGAAATATCGATATATGAAGCCCATAATCGGGCACTCTCACGAAGTTTATACTTCACCTCGACACCGCAAGGTACAAGAGGAACATGATGAGATGAGATGAGATGAATAATAATAATAATAATAATAATAATAATAATAATAATAATAATAATAATGATAATAATAATACAGGCACCTTGCCGTTTGACAGGCGAAAGTCTGTTACATCGTGTTAAAATAAAGACATATTAACTACAACCCATGGCGGTATCGAATGTAACTGATCAGACCAATTCTTCAATAAATGTTCGTTCACAATGGATGTAAGTGAACACATGGTCATTTCCACTATCATGCACCATCAGTGTGCGACTTATCTGCAATCTTTATGAAGATGATGTTGATGATGATGATGATGATGATGATGATGATGATGATGATGATGATGATGATGATGATGATGATAAAGACAACGATTATAAAAACAAAAATAGCATGAGATGTGATTGAGCTAATGGCTCTTGCCTATATATGGACATTACTTTGAAGTCTAACTACTTCTTTCATGTTTGCGTGGGGCGAGTGTCATTAGGTACTACAGCAAACAATGTATACATTCACATCGCTATGTTCCTTACTTTTGCCTTATAAATGCACAGCTTTAATGCCGTTTGAAAAGAGAATCAGCCCGCTTCGTTTTTATTATAGACAATTGACTTGAACTCCACCAGAAACCTGGCCATCATTGGCACGTCAATCATGCTGGGACTGATGATACCGAACTGGGTCAATGCAAGACCCGGGCCTCTTCTTACAGGTAACGGAAATTACAACTAAAGTTATACATAAATTTATATACACATATACATGAAGACAATGCACTCATACTGAGGACTTCCATGATGCAATCTATGACATTAGTTAGTTTCTTATAAATAAAGCCCCGATATTCTTGGGGGGGGGGGGGGGGGGGGGAAAGCCCAGAAACAAAAGATCGTGTATTAGAAACGTGATTTATGTTTAACGAAAGATCTCGTGACACCTCGCCTTCCATTACCAGATGTAGCTTTATTTATTTATTATGTAACAAAGAACTCGTTAAACACACACACACACACACACACACACACACACACACACACACACACACACACACACACACAAGCACGCAAGCACGCACATATATATATACACACACACACACACAAGCACGCAAGCACGCACACATATACTCACATGCACACACACAAGCGCACAAGCAAATAGATACTCACACATATACATTCACATACACACTCACGCACATGCGTATATACACACGCTGCCACTCGGAAATTGCTGCCCTTGAGTCTGTCCGTAATCATTGGCAAAGCCAGGATGTGTCTCATAATGACTAGTGACATGTCACCACACACGTTTCACGAGGTAAGGAGATCATAAATCAAGATAACATGCAGGAAACCAAACGTAAATGATTGCACTAGGCACTACGAGATCTGAAAGAAGTCCACAGACTTTCATCTTGAAGCAGTACTGAAAACTCGTCACTTTTAGTATGTCCAGGGACAAGTACACATGAGCATCCGTAGTTATTATAAAACACTACAATTAACATAATATTGATGTATCAATGCAGGATGCTGCTAGTTTATGTAAGTGGCAACTCTACTCATTTGGTCAGTCTCTAGAGAGTGGGGTAGCTGCTAAAACAAAATGTTAGTTGCATATTCTCTACAGAACCTGACAGTCAACCCCAGTATTTTTTTTTGGCTGTTAGTGATTTCTTGGCAAGTTTACGTTCGGTAGTTTGCCTTTGCTTCTGAATGAAGCCTGAACACAGATAATGGCCACATGCTGATAAGAGTAAAATCATTGATGGTTCAGGCAGAGGGCAGCCCCGGAAATGACTTTTAAGTCTGGGGGTGACTCGTAATTCCGCGGGTGATGTGTACATCCCGAGAGGACTTGTAACTCCTATGCGGAACCAGAAATGTCTTAGACAGTGAGGGCATGGAATATTTTATGCATATGAAGGACCAGTTAATCGGGTCTTTCCAGCTTGTCTCCGCTGTTCAGCCAAGATACTGCATAGTGAAGCAACTCGAACTATGGCAGCAGCCCTGAAATATATCAACATGCATGAAGTAGCAAGTCATTCGCAGAACATCGCTCTCATGACGGCGCGCCGAAAAGCATCACGATCTCCTGCACCTTAATATCTAAAACGTCCGCAAAGCCACGTGACCACCTTCCTGCTGAATGGCCCGTGCCTCTCCTTCCAGCAACCACGCTTACCAACACTGTGCTCTCCAAGCCATTCAACGTTTAGTGTGGCCAGATTATATCCACATTAGTTTCATGTGTCAGGAATGGATTTAGTGAAGAACAGACGTCACTTACAATTCTTGCAGCAAACTGACAAGTGTAAATGAATGATGTGCCACTCTTGTCATCACATATTAAACGGACTTTGGTTTCATGAGCAAACACCAGCACACAAGGCAGCGAGAAACACGTGAATTCGTTCTCAATTGTGGAAATAACATAAACAATAAAACACACAAATTATTTCCGCATTGAAAAAAAAAAAAAATTCATCACTGGAACTTTGCAGTGGTGTAGTCATGGCTGAAAGTCAGCCACAACCGTTATAGTGTGCATTGACACCAAAACATTGACAATGCAGAATAGACAAAAAAGCATTGGCAATAAAACATTGGCAATAAAGCTTTGAAAATAAAACATTGGCGATAAAGCGTTGACAATAAAACATTGACAATAAAACATTGACAATAAAGCATTGACAATAAAGCATTGACAATACAGCATTGAGAATAAAGAATAACGTATTGACAACAAAGCGCTGACAAAAAGAAACAACAGACATTAAAGCATTGCTAACAAAGCATTGACAAAAAAGACACAATGGCATATAAAGAAGGCGAACAACAATTACATTTATTGAGGAAACATTCGACGAAACACAAGTCTACATTGATGCAGGTAGCCTACATTAATGATTCTGCCATCCTTGCTACAGGAGGGGCCCTCGCCTATACTATATATTTTAAATATTAACTGCTTAAAACACTCCACAAGAGAAATCTTACCATAGCTTCACTCCTAAAGCGAAGCTGTCAAGCAAATAGTAGACGAATAGTACATTTACAACAGTGATCTAGTACAGCCATTGCTTTGCACACAGAAGAACTTCCTGTTAAATCTTAGACTTCCTTGGGATAAAGTATTTAACATTCCAACAATATAACAGATTATATATACATACTTAGTATTGCATCCAAAGAAGATGTATTATTCATTTATTCACGTCATATGAATGTGACTTCCCTTGGGATAAAGTACTTAACATTCGATCAATATAACAGATTATATATACACATAGTATTTCAGCCAAAGAAGAGCCATGTGATGTATTATTCATTTATTCACGCCATATGATGCATAACCCATCAGCATGCACATGACGAGATGCGGCGAAATATACCAGACAAATAAATTGTGCAATTTATTGTTTGTGCCGCCTGTGTTTAAACTACAGTGATTGTTTTACTCATGCCCTATCACGGTGGTTCTCAACCTATTTTGGCCCATACACCCCTTCACCATATGTTCAGAACGTCATCCCCTCCCCCCTTTTCGCATTTCCCCTCAATAAATTCCGCCCCCCCCCCCCCCCCCCCCGCCGCTCCACACAGAATACGTAAAGCTGGAAGCTAAATTTAATAACACATATTAAAAAACCGTCTAGACGTCTACATAAAACGTGATTTACGGGTCTACTTACATCATAAAACGAATGTCAGAAGGGCGAGAAGTACAGAACCGAGAAGTATGGAGGGAAAAACAATATTAACTAATCAGTTCTTGTATTAACGCGATCTTGAAATAATCGTAATTTCCCCCCCCCCCCTTTCCACCCCTGGAAATCCTAAAATTTCCCCTCCCCCAGATATATATATATATATATATATATATATATATATATATATATATATATATATATATATATATATATATATATATATGATATTATATATATATATATACATATATATATATATATATATATCCCATATATGTGTGTGTGTGTGTGTGTGTGTGTGTGTGTGTGTGTCCTTCCCTCTCTGTTAAATCACCACAGCTGTGGTAAAGGGAGGCTTTTGCAAGATGAAAAACATAATGACCCATAAAACGATATCGATTGCAACGGGGAAAAAGCATATCCTGCCGCTATCAACAATGGCGGATAGGCATAGGATCCTTCAGGCCAAATGGTACCTGAGAGTTGCTGCTAGGGATCACCCGCTGCATGAAGGCATGGATAAGGCCAAGGGTCATAGACTAAGACGAGGCATGACCTGGATGGCGCAGGCGGCAATACCTATACGTCAGGTGTGTGACCTAGAGACCATCAATCGTGAAAGAGAGTGGGTTGAAGTACCGGCAGACAGGACTGACTAGCACAGTGTAATAGTAACACTGGGTCGTGAATGCAGAGAATGGGTAGCGGGCCGTGCAGAGTTTGAGGTGGAACAACTGATCCAGAGTAATACACATCAAGGTGACATAGTCATCTATACTGATGCGTCAGTAGTGAGAAACAAACTGTGTGGTTGGGGTTTCTTTGCGAAGGCTAATGGATGATTCTTGATAAACTAGAATATGACATGAGAATGGAAATGAAAGCAGTCACAGCGGCATTCTGTTGGTTAGAGTAGACCACCGCAACACACATTGTCTTCATCACGGACTCAAGGAGTATGCTTAGTTTAGTAAATTGGAAAAAGCAATATTTCGTGTGCAATGTCACAAATTGTAAGAATTGTATGGATTTTTTTTTAAAACCCTGACCATGCTAGAGTGCAGGGGAATGAACAGGCTGATAGGCTGGCAGGTAATGCACCTCTTTGTGGTCGATTACCTGTAGACAAGGTAGAGGTGGACGTGCGCCTGTGGGACCAGGTGAAGAAGATGGAGGAACAGATTGAGAACCCGTATGTGGAAAGGATGAGATTGCGGGGAATTGGCGGGGGCTCTGGTAGAATCTCAAAACTGAGCGGGAAGACCAGGGGAACTTTTAGTCAGATAGCGATGAGAACGATTAATAGTGTGACTCTTAGCTGGCTGTTGAACAAAGGTACGGAGCGCATATGGGAATTTCCTGAGTGCAGTGATGTCGGTTCTTAGCTCAAATCAACTCAACTTAACTTATCGAGAAAGAAAAGGGTGTTGAAGTTCTATATTGAACCTCTACTGTTGTGTGGATGTGAAAAGTGGACAATGAGCAGACAAGCTGAAGAAATTCTAACAGCTGTGGAAACGTGATTTCTGAGGGAAAAGCATAGAATATCATGGACAGACAGAAAAACCAATGAGGAAGATCAGCAACAACAACAACAACAACAACGACGACAACAACAACAACAACAACAACACACACACACACAATGAAAACCGTAAACTCGTTGGAGAAACTAGACGTAGACAGCGGAGGCTTTTTGGGCACATTATGAGAAGAAATAAACTGGAGAACTTTGGTGACAACTGGCAACATGGAAGGGAAAAGAACACGAGGATGTAGAGAGGTAATTATATAGAAGGCGTTGCCAGATGGCATAATAGAGACAAACAAAAGTACTGATCTACTATTTTGGTGATGGTTGGAGATGGTGAGACATCACCGCCCACGCACATTATGATAATACTGCTTCTGGTGTCTAGGTTAAATGGAATGTTATATAGTCTAACGGGATTGGCATAGATCTCCACATCACCATTGTTCCAGGTAATCAAGACGTCAACAATTTCCTGCTGGCAATTTTATCAAACCCTGCTGTTGTCGGTGGCGTTTATGCTTGTGTCATGGACAATATCATCCCAGGTAAGTGCTGACCTTCGCTTTCTTTTTCCTCCTCCTCCTCCTCCTCCTCCTCCTCCTCCTCCTCCTTCTTCTTCTTCTTCTTCTTCTTCTTCTTCTTCTTCTTCTTCTTCTTCTTCTTCTTCTTCTTCTTCTTCTTCTTCTTCTTCTTCTTCTTCTTCTTCTTCTTCTTCTTCTTCTTCTTCTCCCTCTTCTTCTTCCTCTTGTCAGCCCAACCCTATTGCCCGCAAGTAATTATGTTGTAGATAGAATGTGTTGTAATCTTTCTTTATCTAGAAGTATCTTGTTTTAGTCTGCAGTCCGCCTCTGTGTATTAATTACTTGACGCGCATTTTATTTTCACAACATGTCACACCTTTTCAATTTATATTCAACACTAAAGATAAAGGTTACAATGCTTATACATTTTGAATTCTAATCGGAATATATTTTTTATGTTGCATATTCCTTACAGGATGTTGCAGTCAACGCCGGCATTTTCAGCTGCTGTTGATGTATTAGACTAGTTTTAGGTTCAGTAGTTTGCCATTGCTTTCTGAATGACCGGCTAACATACCCCCGTAAGTTACCAGCACGGCGTCATCCGCTGCCGAATCTCGCGCAGCTGTTTTCCCCAACCTGGATATACGGGATTACGAACGACGTCGCTATCCCCTTGACTGGAATATATATGACGCTCTAATTAATACACTGAGGATATATGTAATGCTTTAATTTACTTCGGGGGAAATGGACTGACCAATATAGGCCCATCCCTATGCGGAGATCGACCCCGGTAGATTCTGACTCTAAGGCGGACGCTCCTTAGTGTACCATCTCAGTCACCACTGTCCCAGCAGATGAATGTATCCACTGAAAAAAGAATCGTATCATGTATTGTATAGCATGGGTATTATACATCTTATTTTCTCTTCACCTTGTAACCACTAGTAGAGAATCTTATCTTATATTGTATAGCATGGCTATCATACAGTTAACTCTTCCTTTCTCCCTGTATCAACACTGGGACACAGTTCCTTCACCAACTCACTACTACCATTAGCTACTCCACGTAGCTCTGTCCACGTCCTCACCACAATATGCATTTCTCTTCCTACCTCTCTCTTCCGTGTGTTTTAGGTCTTCTTAATTTGTGTCTGTTGACCTGTGTATTCCAGACACAGTCCTTCTAGTTATGCAAGTGCCTGGTTTCCTCAATGTATGTCCCACCAAGTTCCTACGGCATGTCCCACTCAGCCCCAGCGGCATTTCCCACATACCTCCAACGGCATGTCCCACCCAACTCCAGCAGCATTTCCCACCCAGCTCCAACGGCATGTCTTCACCTGCTGGTTCACAACGTCACATCAGCACTGCTGTATCAGAAACACGGAGAACAACGAACATGCCTTCTTCTTCTCTTCCTTGGCAGCACACCTCCTTACGTTGGTTTTTATAAAATGGTATGGGTGCCGGTCGTTCAGAAAGCAATAGCAAACTACTGAACGTAAACGTGTCCAGAAATCACGACAGCCAACAAATTCTGGGGTTGACTGCTACGTCCTGTAAAGGGTATGCAGCAACAATCCTTCCTCCATTTACCTCAAAGAAGTGTTGCAGGGAATGGTAAAGACCTTGTATCAGCTCTTTCTAATGCTCTTTGAAAGTTGATATTTATTTCTCCAAGCCTGGGCTAAGCAATATCACTTAATCTTTTCAGTGGCCTTCCCATAGCTCTGTATCCATTATATTTCTTCAATATGGTTCTTTGTTGCAGATGGTACCAGGGCAAACTTGTAATGTGGCAAAACCATTTGTTCTTTAATTAAGTGCACAACTGATTTCAGACCAACCCGTCTCCTAATTTACAATAAAAAACGACAACAATTACAAGCCTCAAACATTCACTAAATGCAGCCTGCGCAAAACAGAAGGAATAAAAAGATATGACAGAATCACCGATGCCAAAGTCATGGAAAGAACTGGACAAAAACC
Source organism: Cepaea nemoralis (assembly GCA_014155875.1). NCBI lineage: Eukaryota > Metazoa > Mollusca > Gastropoda > Stylommatophora > Helicidae > Cepaea > Cepaea nemoralis. The sequence goes on from JACEFZ010028178.1 coordinate 423,625, forward strand.
ATTAAACCATACAACTTACAGCTTGTCATCTACCGCCTATAGTGCCTATGCCATAGGCGAATTAGGCTATTATTTCCCATAAATGCTTTAGGCGATGCGATAGTTTAGTTTCATAAGTTTCATAAGCGAAGATGCTCTAACTTGAGGGAATCTATTTGTGTCATGGAAAATATTTTCTCTCTGAGTGCCCGAAGAGACAAGGCTCTATGGTTATGAACAATGGACTCTCTGTTGTTCTGGATAAATATGCTTCGAGCCCTTGTACAGTTTCATTATACTTGCTCTTTACACCTAGTAAGTATTGGTCTACAAAAAGTTAAGTCCACAGGATTGTCTTATCAGTTAGCACCACAACACATCTACGAACTTCAATCGTGTCAGTTGGCACCACAATCACGTCTACCAACTGCAATCACAACAGGAGACTGACGTTTTTCATTTCTATAATTTAACTGTTGCGCACACAATAAATTCACACCTTGATATGCGCAATTACAGTGTACACTTTTATACAGCCATTCTTAAATACCTAAAATTACAGGTGGCATAATAACTGGCCATTGCCCATTTCACACTGTGGTGTGTCCAACCTGAACCAGAACCACAGAACGACTCTAATCGAATTATCCCAGTCACTTTCGCAAATCTTGCTTTTTCGCTTCGGTGACTACTCGGTGTGCCCTCATTGATCATGGTCCACATCTTTCACGCACCGAGACGTGACGACTATTTATCACACCATGAATACCAACTTAACTATGAAATAGAGTCATGGCACCTATCGGTGTAGGACGGTCGAGGCCCAGGAACCAAAGGGTAGGGTTTTCTTTTTGCCCCCGAAATAAAATTAAAAAACTCCACACTTTACCGAAATAGATAAAAGAAAAAGTTATTTTCGAGAAAGGTATTTTCGAGAAATAATGTGGGTTAGTAAGTTGTAACCGAGTGGCTAGAATGCCGGACTTTCCTTCGAGAGACACGAGTTCGGATCGAACCCGTGTCTCCCGAAGGAAAGTCCGGCATTCTAGCCACTCGGCTACAACTTACTAACCCGCATTATTTCTTTTTCTCTTTCCAGGTTCGTTAAAAGAGAGAGGACTCCTGCATCAGATGAAGGAGCTTGATGACAAAGATGCTAAACGTCTGGCCCAGTCATACGAGGATGGACCCGAAGTTTACCGGCTACCTTTCATTCCTCAATCTTTCTATAAATCAAAGATTGTCAAATACATTCCAATCTTAGATTATACGGGGCCGTAAACTTGTTTTAACATGTGCTAGAGTTGAGCCCGCAGCTTGTCGTCAGCAGTGCATTCAAATATATTTATCAGTGTTTCTTTTGCTTGCTTGCTTGCTTGTGTTCGTTGGCTTGAGCTCCAACGCAAAGTCCTGTATGTCGGATGAAGGCATCCTGTTGTCAAACATCAGTGTGATGTCATACAGGACCTGAGGTTTACGTGAGTATCCGTTGTCCCATGTCTGGCTTATTGGCGTGCAGACTGGTGGTTCCTCGCCGTACAGGCAGACACTCTCCGACTTCGGAGGAATCGGCGATCCTACTGACTTTAGCCAGGACCCCGAAGGGACCTGTTGCCCAGGACGCTCGACGAGGACGCATCAATAGGTCTTGGCCAGTATATAACCCGGCCCTGGTGCCTTGGAAACACCTCTGCGTCCCAATACTTTTGATATTGGTGATGTTGGTATTCGATTAGTATTGCTGTGATTGGTATTCTATTGGTATTGCTGTTGTTGGAATGTGATTATTAATACTATTGTTGCTGTTGTTGTGATTATTGCCACGGGTATTAATCGACCATCACTGGACGAGCGCCCTTCGTCCAAGAATCAATAAACGAGATTAGCAATTTAAAGAAGGAAGTCATGAACTATAGAGTGCATAGTTAATTGCCTGGCGTATTTCGCTGCATCTCTCGGTAGTCTACTTCAGAGTTGTGTATCATATGAAGTGAAGAGATTAATTATATTTTGGCTGAAATAAATAACACACACAGTAACCGATACAGCACGAATGTTATATATAACTCTGCAGAATGAACCTAATGAGATGTAGCGAGATGTGACAGCCAACACATTTTGAAACCTAATGTTCATTGCTACTATGTTTACTGTCAATAATAGAATAAACTGTTTTATGGGTTGTAATACCATGAATGCCGGTCTCCCTGGCACAGAAGTTAAACGACTTTCTCCGTAATCCAGTTAATCCGTGTAGGGTAACGCAGCGCGCGAGAACTGGAAGCGGTTCTCGCAGCGTTGGTAACTTACGGGATAAGTGAGCCGGCCACTCAGAAAGCAATGGCAAACTACTGAGCGTAATCTTACCAAGACATCAACAACAGCGGTAAAATGCTGGTGTTGACAGCGATGTCCTGTAAATTCATTGGCACTTTGCCGTCTTGACAGACGATAGTTTGTTCTTCAAAACGGCATAATAACTATTATCCATGGCGGTAGCGAAAGTGACTGATAAGGCCAATTCACGCTGTAAATGTTCGTCCACAGTGGGTGCATGCGAACACGTGGTCATTCCCACCATCACGCACCATCTTACGTCTCACACGCTCGGTGTGTGACTTATCTGCAATAATTTTCTCCTTTGTATTTATTCTATTTCTGATATTTGTCCTGTAAATACGATATGCGAAAAAAAAGAAACCATGAATGCTTTCATATCGCGACGTACCTGACAAGAAAGAAGCCCGCAGATTGGCAAAGGAAGAGGGACACTACCTCAGCCTGATAGAGACTGTGGCGAAGCGCAATATCAGAATTTATTTCTCATTCCCCCAGTTTAAGTAAAACATTCAAAAGGAATGAAAAGATAGAATTTTGCGATAGTGGAGCTACCAACGCACAAAGCGAACAATCTGCTTTCTTTATTTTCTACATCCTGTACTTGCCATTTGATTATACATCATTCTCTCATCGCATGCCACCAACATATCAAACTATCTACTATAATAATAACTATCATCATATTAACGTGTCAACACGTGTGATTTATGTGTACCACACATTCTGTTGAATGATTATAAAAAGTTAATAAACACAATGGTATTTGGTTTAAACTCATAGTTATATATTAATATTTTCTAGGTGTATGCAAACGTTTATGTAAAGCTTACGCCTGTCTCAGTGGCGAAGTGTTTACAGACGTGGTTAGTAATCCTGTATACCCGAGTTCGAAATACAGTTGCGCACGGTTTGGCAGCAGACCGCGTTGCGATGGTTTCGCGTTGGTTCAGAAAGCAATGGCAAACTAAATAAATAAATTATTGCATATCCTTTACAGGACATCATTGTCAACATCAGCATCTTTCAGCTGATTGTTGATTTCTTGGCAAGATTACGCTCAGTAGTTTGCCATTGGTTTCTGAGCGGCCGGCTCACTGAACGTAAAACCTGCTAAGAGATCACAGCGGCAGAAATGCTGGTGTTGACTGCGATGCTTGTAAAAAAGGATAGCAAAAACAGTGCTTATACACTCCTTTAAATTACAGTCAGTGGGAGAAAAATATACTTCCAGAGGCGATGTAACTTGCCCTACGCAGCGCTTATGCACAAAGCTTATTATGCATATCTAAATTTCCCTTTCTCACGCCTGGGGGTGCCATTAACAGTTACATCTATCTTTCAATCAATCAATCATGTGCCACGCCGGAAAGCGCGGGCAGTCTTGACTCGCCATTTCACTCGATCACCAGGGTCGTGGATCAGCCCAGTGTTCCTGTCTCGACCGTGCCATGTAGCCAAGCCATCCAGGTATTCACTTCTCGGTATCCCCCTTGGTCTGTTCCCTTCGATCTTGCCAGTTGTCACCAAGTTCTCCAATTCAGTTCTTCTCATAACATGTCCAAAAAATTGTGACTGTCTACGTCTAATTTCTCTAATCAATTTACGATGTTCATTTGTCTCCTGTAGTACTTGGTCATTGATTTTTCTGTCTGTCCATGGTATTCTTTGCATTCTCCCCAGAAACCACATTTCTGCAGCAATCAGATATTTTTCAGTTTGACTGTTCATTGTCCAAGTTTCACATCCATACAAAAGAACAGGCTCTATGTAGCACCTCAACACTCTTTTTGTAGTTTCAATTGACATCTTTTTATTGGTCAGTATGTTTTTCATCTTGGTATAGGCTACTTTCGCCATGGCGATTCTTGTTCTAATCTCTTCAAGGCATCTCCCATCAGATGTTATGACTGATCTGAGATAATTGTACCGATTCACTTGTTAAAGAATATTTCCATTTACTTATAAATTACATTGTGGTATTTCGTTCTTCCTAGTGACGACCATAATCTGTGTCTTTTTTACAATTTAATTATAACCCCTGTTGTTCACTGTGTGCAACAATAGAATCTACTAATTGTTGCAGATCCTGCTCATTGTCTGCAATCAATACTGTATTATCTGCATATCTAATGTTATTGATGTTTCGCCCTCCAATGCTTATGTCATTTATATCTTCTACATTTCTGAAAATATTTCTACTGTACAGGGAAAAAAAATCTGGAGACATTACACAACCCTGCCTAACACCTCTCTTAATAGGCTGACATTGTCCCACTTCATTATCAATCCTTATTGCAGCTTCTTGTTTCCAATATATGTTTTTTTATAAGTCTAATGTCTTTCCCATCAATTTGTAGATCTGCACGCATATCCACCATGTTGACATGTCTAACTCTATCAAAAGCCTTTGTGTAGTCAATAAAGCAAAGATGAATATCCTTGTTTACTTCTATAGCACGTTCAATAACTGTTCGCAGCATATACACATCATTTACTGTACCATTTCCTTCTACAAACCCACATTGTTCTTCCAATATTTTAGGTTGTATTTTCTTCCTCACTTTTTCCATGATAATACGTAGCAAAATCTTTGTGTTATAGATTTGCTATCCAAGCAATATTCCATTTCATGGCTCTGGGACGCTTTTGCAACCGACATAACTGTGGTATGAAGTGTAGCAGTCTAAGTACTTCTTCATGCACCTGTAGATGTCAACCTGAATGTAGTTAAAGTAAGCTGCAGTCAACTTGAGCTTGTTGATATCTCCATAGAGCTTGTCCTCAGATGAAGCAGGTGTGGGCCAAAATATCTTTTTCTCTTCTGCATATATTGGGCACTCCTGCGGCAAACGTTTAGCTGTCATTTTACCAGTTCCACAACTATATTCATCGGTATCTCCTATCTTTAGTTTATTGAACAAGTGGTATTTCAGCCTGTTATGTCCTGTGCGGAGTCTGAGGATTGCTACTTGTTCTCTTCGGTCGAGTTTGTAATATGCATCATCCTTCTGGTGGCCTGGATGATGCTCCGATTCCCATTTGCTTCTATAAGTGCTTTTTATAAACCTCTTTGCCTCATTATAGGTTATCTATAGTTACCACATATTACTTACAGGTATATTGAGGGTAAAGTTAAAGAAAGTCAAGTATATAACTGGAAATACTAAATATGATTTGTGTACATTGAGTAATGACAAGGAAATACACAACAAATTCAACATAGAAGTACAGAACAGATTTGCTATATTATCTGATCTATAAATCATATTCCAAGATGTGGATGATCAATGGGAAATGTTGAAGAATTCATTCAGTTTGGATGCAGAAACAACTATTCCAAAATTAAAGAAGGCGGGTCGTAAGAAATGGATGACTGAAGAAATTTTACAACTAATCAATCTGCACACACGAGAAAAGTGTTCCGAGAGAGGCACTTTGGCCCGAGAAGCGAAATTGGCACACACAAAAGTCGTATCCTGGTGCGAGAAAGTGTAACCTAAAGACTAAATGTGATGGCAGGACGGACCAGGTCCTAAGCCTTGGTTGGCACAACTGGTTTAGGATCGAAGCTCCGACAGGCGGACAGTTAGAGCATTACTTTGCTGATCCGGCACCTTCTGCAGTATGTCTTGTTCCAGAGGTATCGGTGTTACCTTTCCTCTGCAGTAAACTAGGCAGGCCGAAACTAGTCAGGAATCATGCTTTATGGGAAACACATGGTCTCTACAATTACGCCCAAGCTTTGTGCAATGGAGAGATATAACTACACTCCTTCTCCCCGCTATGGTGTGAAGTTATTATGCTTTTTTCCTTCTTTTTGAAGCACAGTGTAACAAACTATCGTAAGTCAAGATGGCAAGGTGCCAGTAGTATAGAGTGGATTATGGAAACAAACACAACTGCCGACAGTAATGGAAATTTACTTTTAAAAAAGTCTCTTAAAAGTCGACAGGGTCGATTTCATTGCTCCGGGTTTTTATCCCATATAGCTCAGTCTCTTGTCAGAGTGAACTGCCGAGAGCGTCGCACAAAGCACGGACTCTGTAGCTCCAGCGAATACCCCTCAGGAGTCTACGAAAAAAGGCACTCATGAACGAAGGACGCGGCCCGGAAACGAACCCACAACATTCGGAGCCTGAGTCTGACGGCTTGACCACCTTGCCAATTATTTTCACTTCGCTGATGGCATCGCCCTTATGGTCCACAAACCACATGCAAGATAAATTATACACATTGAAGATGAGGTCGGAACAATAATGGGAATGTCACGAATCCTTTGGTGTCGATTCTTGACTCATCTCAACTCTTTTAGTAGTGAGTCCTTTGTAGACCAGGCCCAAAAAGACCAGTCCTTTGTAGACCAGGCCTAATATTGGTTTCTTGAAAATCATGAGAAATTTATCATGCAAGGAAAGTGTGAACTTTTTTTTTTCACGTTTCATCCTGTTTCAGGATATTGCGGTCAACATCAACATCTTTCAGCTGTATGTTGATTCCTAGGCTAGATTACGCTCATCAGCACGCCATGACTTTCTGAGCGACCGGCTCCATACTCTCATAAGTCACTGGCGCGACTCGAACCGCTTAACAATTCTCGTGCGCTCAAGTCAAACACGAGAGTATTCGGGGTAACCGCTCGGCCAGGGAGACCGGTAAGTGTGAACTATATTGTCACAAAATATATTTGTTTGCGCTCGCTCACTTTGAACTCAAGCTTAGTCCATACACACAACTTCTAGTAGTGCTGGACTGAATTATGCATGTGGATTAGCTTTCCTTATTAACACTGTCCCTCTCCATCAGGTGAACCCACTCCGACTTCAGAGGTACTTGCAATTTACGATCCCAAGTCAAGAACGAGTGGTCAACATTTTAGGTTAACTGTCCGATGTAGCGGTTGAACCTCTTACCTCAGCATCAGCACACCGGATGTTTAAGAACAAGCTTTCTTATCCATTCGGCCATGTTGCCCTACGTCACAAAATATAAGATCCGTATAACGTTATTGCCGATCTCCGTGGCAAAGGCGTTACTTACGCGATTGGTATTCCCGTATATCCGGGTTCGAAATACAGCGGTGTTGACTTTTTTTTTCGTTCAGAAAGCAATGGCAAACTACTGAACGTAAAACTTGCCAAGGAATCACGAACAGTTAACATGCTGGGGTTGACTGCATCGCCCTGTGAAGGACATGCAATAATTTTTTTTAAAACATTATGAGACATCTATGTTCTGCTTATGTTGGACACTCCTGCAACAAATGTTTAGTTGTCGTTTTACCAGTTCCGCGGTTAACTGCAACATTATCTCCTACCTTTAGTTTATTAACCATGTGCTATTTTAGCCTGTTGTGTTCCGTTCTGTTCGTGGTCTGAAGATTGTTACTTGTTCTTTTCTGTTGAGTTACTAATATGGATCATCTTTCTGGTGACCTGGATGATCGGATGTTCACTTGATTCTATAACTGCTTCTGGTTAATCTCCTGGCCCCATCATTGGTTATGTCTATATCAGGATGAGGTAGTCTACAGCCTCCACAGAGTCAGTCTGTCGACATTATCATTTACAGGTATGTTGCAAAGTTACAGATGTCACAAGTATTAAATGTTGAACTGTATGACAAATGCACTGAAGAAGGAAGGAATTCAATATCCCCAGACCTTGTTAGGAATATTATTCACGTTGCTTCGGCCTTTCCCCCACAATTAGATATACATAGTTTCCAACAAATGCACAATAGCTGTAATTGAGGCGCCGGTTACTCTCAAAACGAACCAAACTAGATTAGCATACTCAGGTGAGAATGAAATACACCTGTTGCACTGCACATATATATTTCGTATGTGGAACAATAATTCACGCGTCTTCTATTACGAATGGATGAAGAGTATCCGGGCTACAGAGATTGCTATGTAAGCTTTGAGGCTTAGAAAGTAAGCTCTCGTGATGTGGGAGTTAATTCATATTTTTTTACTTGGACCAGAGAAGAGTTTGAGGCTTAGGACAAACATGTGGACAATGTGGAACGAACAAACTAACGAACACACTTTATTTTCAAAGGGTTAAGAATTTGGCACGCAGGCCCGTCTAACATTCTGCCCTTCTATCACTCTCTTTCATTTATTATTTAATTCACACATCAGTCAAGGCTAAATGAGAACAACAACAATATAACAGATATGCATTATAAAGGCCAAAATCAATACTACACTACTCAGTAATGAATGGTGTGGCAATTGCTATTAGCTATGGGGAATATACTGGTTTACCAAAAGGGGACTGGCTATTATACTACGGTTATATTAATTATATTATTTTTTTATTATTACGTGGGAAGGCATTCCGTGTTGAGATCGTGTTCCAATAAATTGCAATTATAGGGAATTGTAGAACCGAAGAGACTATAGGGATTGTAGAGCAGAATCAACAAGAGGAATTGTAGAACATAATAGACAAGAGGGATTGTGGAACAGAACATACACGAGGGATTGTAGAATAGAACAGAAAAGAGGGATTGTATAACAGAACAGACAGGAGGTATTGTAGAACAGACAAGATGGATTGTAGAACAGAACACATAAGGGGGATTGTTGAAAAGAACACATAAGGGGGATTGCGGAACAGGACACACATGAGTGTTTGTAGAACATAACACACAAGGGGAATTGTAGAACAGAACAGACAAGAGAAATAGTAGAAAAATGAAACACAAAAGGTATTGTAGAACAGAATATACTAGAGGGATTGTGGAAGAAAAAACTCAACAGGAACTGTAGAACAGAAATAATAACGACGATATAAATACAGCAATGACTCATGCGTGTATACTGATGTAGTTAACGGCCAGTAAAGATGTTAACTGCCAGTACAATGTGTCTCGTTACAATAACCAACACGGAGACGGGGAAATGGCATAATAGTAGTGGTAGAACAAGAAGAAGAGCAGGGAAACGAGGGAAATTGTGAAGAAGAAGAATAAGAAGCAGGACATAGAGAAGGATACGGAGTAAGAAGATAAGGAGGAGGCGAAGAAGAAGAGGAAGAATGAGTAGATGGGTCAGGATAATAATAACAACAACACGTATAACACCATTACCCATTCTAAAAAATATTATTTGTGGTTAGGTTGTCCAATTTTGACAAGTAGCCAAGAAAGCCAAGTACCGTAATCGTTTTGTGTTCTTCGAAGGACCGATGGACTTGTTTTCCCGTTCGCTCGCTTTGTACTCAAGCATTAACCATTGAGGCGAAGAAAATACACACACCGCGAGCTAGGGTCAACACACATTTACAAGTAAATACGAGGATAATTTAATAAGTCTCAGGAGTGATTACTCTATAATAGTACATTAGGGTTAACCATCAGGGGGCGCCTTGGCGTCGTTGATAGAGGGCTACGCTGATGATGAAGTGAACGCGGTCAGACGACGGTACGAAATCTGTGTTCGTCTCGTGTGCCAAGTGAAGGAAGGACTGGATGGGATTGTCTACGCCATCTACTCCATGGATGTCATCATAGCCCAATGGATAAGTGACCTCGTTTTTAAACTTCCGGTGTGCTTATGCTGTGGTAGCGGGTTCAACCATTAAACCAGCCCATCCATCCATTATGTGCCATGCCAATTAGCGTGGGTGGTCATGTTTTGCCATCTCACTCGATCACCAGCGTCGTGAAGCAGCTCTGTGTTCCTGTCTCGATCATGCCACGTGGCCAAGCTATTCAGGTATTTACTTCTCGGTCTTCCCCTTGGTCTCTTCCCTTCGATCTTGCTAGTCGTCACCAAGTTCCCCAATTCATTTCTTCTCATAACATGCCAAAAACGTTTTGACTGTCTACGTCTAATATCTCTAATCAGTTTACGATCTTCATTTGTTTCTTGAAGGATTTGTTCATTGGGTGTTCTGTCTGTCCATTGTATTCTTAGCATTTTCCTCAGAAACCACATTTCCACAGCCATCAGCTGTTTTTCAGCTTGTCTGCTCATTGTCCACGCTTCACATCCATACAAAAGTATAGGTTCTATGTAGCACTGCAACACTCTTTTTCTCGTTTCAATTGATATCTTTTTATTGGTCAGTATGTTTTTCATCTTGCCAAAGGCTACCTTCGCAATGGCATTTCTTGTTTTAATCTCTTCAAGGCATCTCCCGTCAGATGTTATGATTGACCCGAGATAACTGTATCGATTCACTTGCTTAAGAATATGCCCATGTACTCGTATATCACATTGTGGTATTTCCTTCTTCCCAGTGACGACCATAATCTGTGTCTTCTTAATATTCAGTTCTAACCCTAGTTGTTCACCGCATCTACTAAGTGTTGCAGGTCCTGTTCATTGTATGCAATCAAGACTGTATCATCTGCATATCCAATGTTATTGTTGTATCGTCCTCCAATGTTGATTCCTTCCATATCTTCTATATTTCCGAAAATATTTTCACTGTACAGGGAAAAAAATAGGCTGATATTGACCTACATTGTTATCAGTTCCGATGGCAGCTTGTTGTGTCCAATACATGTTATTTACAAGTCTAAGGTCTTTTCCATCAATTTGTAGATCTTCAAGCATCCTTATTATGTTGACATGTCTCATTGTATCGAAAGCCTTTTGTAGCCTTTAAACCAGTCAGTTGGACTAAAAGGTTGACGTCTCGTTCTTGACTTGCGGACGTAACTTAGAAGTCGGAGTGGGTTCGCCAGATATCTAAAGGTATTTGTAATTGGGAAAACTAATCCACACGCGAAAATTCAGCCCACTGCACTGGAAGTAATATCTTGGATATGAACTACGACTGAGTTCAAATCGAGCTAGCGTAACAGCAACAGCAACAACAACAACAACAACAACAACAACAACAACAACAGCACATCTACTCCATCTTTGGCACCAGTTAATTACACCAGTATGAGGGGCAATTCCGTCGACTGAAGCTGTGTGAAACGCCCGCTCATTGAATGTGAAACAGATATAAACAGATGTGATTGTTCTACCAAGCCATAAGATTGTGGACAACATCTACTCCACGTTATGCCTCGGTCTATTCCACAATTGTGATAGCAAATTCCATGGGCTGAACTATGTGAAACACGCGACCATTGCATATGAAATGACCCTTCCATGTTGTCAAACAATAAATATATCCACCCGAGAACGGCAGGCCATTATTAGGTATGAGAGAGTTGGTGTTAATGATTTCCGGCTCAGCGACGTTATATGAGAGCTTTCTATCACCGGCATTTTCAAGAATGATGTGTGTACCAAGTTTAACATATTATCATATTATGCATGTGCTCTGCCATTCGGTTCAAGAGCACATCTTCTTCGAGACTCCTGGAGGTCGTCGCTGGAGCTACGGAGCTCGTGCCGGCCGCCCGGTGGATAGCACGTCGAATGAGATCAAACCCTATGGAGTGAAGTCGATCCCCTCGTCACCAAATCTCCTGTGAACTAGTTCATGTCATTCTGTCCGTACTTGTAAAATGTCACCTGACTGAAACATTTAATCTATACCCGACCATTGGTTACGCATCACACCTTTTCATTACCCACTTTTGGTGGCGGATGCTGGAGCATAGCTGTTGTTTCACCATATTTGCATTGGTCCATATTTATGACCCGCTCGACATCAAATATCCCAGTCTCCCTGTCCATCCTGGCAGATATTTATTCGCAAGAAATCACCTTTAATCTACGATATACTGATATCCAGAAACTAACCAATAATATCTCTAAATAAAAAGATAATAAAAGTAGTCATCACGATCTGTTTATTGTGCGTGCGTGCGGGCGTGGTGGGAGTGTGTGTGTGTGTGTGTGTGTGTGTGTGTGTGTGTGTGTGTGTGTGCGCGTGCGGGCGGTGGTGTGTGTGTGTATGTGTGTGTTTGTGTGTGCGTGCGGTCGGTGGTGTGTGTGTGTGCGTGCGGGCGGTGGTGTGTGTGTGTGTGCGTGTGCGTTTGCGTGTGTGTGTGTGTGCGTGTGCGTGTGTGTGTGTGTGTGCGTACGTGCGTGTGTGTGTGTGTGTGTGTGTGTGTGTGTCCTGTCTTTTCATAATTGTCGCGAATGCCGAAATATGAGCAATGTTATAATATGAATAAACTGGAGGTAGTTACTATTTGCCGGTCTCTCTGGCTGAGGGGTTACAACACTTTCTCCGTAATCCCGTTTGTCACGCAAGCTGGGTTCGTCCCCCGCTTGTGACTTGCGGGACACTGAGCCGGCCGCTCAGAAAGCAATAGCAAACTACTGAGCGTAATCTTGCCAAGAAATCAACAGACAGCTGAAAGATGCTGCTGTTGACAGCGATGTCCTGTAAAGGATATGCGAATAAAAAAAAAAAAGTTACTATATGGTATTTGAAATGGATATTGAGAAAGTCTGGGGTTGAGAATACCTTGTGTTGAGAATGTGTTGGGTTGACAATGTCTTGGGCTGAGAAGGAAGGATTCTTTGATGTATTTAATACTGCATGTGTTAAGAGCTCACTCTTCAAAGTCATGATTACACCACAAAGAAATTTGTTGGGAAAGTCAACAGGAGTGATGAGATAGCGATATTAGCCTGAGGTGTGAAATTCAAGGTACGAGTGGAATGTTGAAAGCTTACTCAGGCGGGCAGCCTGTGGTAACATTTCTTTGTATATCCTTTTTACAGGACATCGCAGTCAACACCATTATTTATTCCGCTGTGATCTCTTGGCAAAGTTTATGTTCAGTAACACTTGTCAAAATCTCCCCACCAGATCTGCCGTGTCTTCATCATCGACGCCTGGCAATTACGGCCAGGTACGCCTGTGAGCGGCATTAACTACGCAGTGACGAGAACGGTCAGTTGTGGCACTCGTGGCGCACGGAGTCCACGCAGTAAGGAAACACGACCAACGAGGACTCACTGCAGTGAGACGGCAGAAGGCCTCGGACTTGTGGTAGAGGACAGACATGGGAGATGTGTGCTAGTATTGCTTGTGTGAGTGGACGCTATTAGAGAGAACGCCTGTTTGAGTATAGAAGACTGTGCGCCTGGGACGTAGTGTTGTAAGTTATGAGCTGATGCTTGAATGTATATATTTATTGTGTAATGGTATCGCCGTTATGGTTAAGCGATGCCTGTAATGTTTGCGGCGAGTGAGAAGTGCGATTAAAGTGGTTATAATTGTATTCGCCGTGTGTCACGTACAGTCATTCTGTGACAGTGTTTTTATCACATTTGTTGGTTACTACGAGCCTGTGTGATTGTGAATTAAGACGCTGACAGGTGTGAACGTGGGTGCATCGTCCGGCTTTGAACGACTTAGAAAGGTGTGGAACGTGGGGACTCGTCCGGCTTTGAACGACTTAGAAAAAAGGCGTGAACGTGAGTGCTTCATCCATTTTTGAGAACCAGTTGTAAAATGAATGTGAACGGGGGTGTATCATCGGATTGTTGAACGAAAGTTCAGATAGAGAGAGTGTAAACGGAAAGATCGTGTCAGTGTAATAACCAATAATATGTTAAAGATGAATGAAATAGCGTGAAAAGTTCTGGAAAGCAAGAAAGTTTTGGTAAAGAAGTGACATTGGAAGTGAGAGTTGAACGGACGACATAATGACTAACAAATATTCTCGACAGCATACAATCCTACAAAACTTAGCTGACAAAGCATACACCGCACAAACATACACATTCTAATATTGTCTATTCCAAAAAGCAAAAAGTTTTTGTTTCATCCGAAAGTGTAATCCACTAAGATCATTTTTCTGGCGGTAAAGATCAAGCAGCCATTCTCTGGTGCAGTGTTCCAACATACTCCAGAGCTCCAAATTAACTTGAGTATTCTTTTTTTATATATATACTTTTGTGTGAGTCGAGGCATTAGCTGTAAATTTGATATAATTATTGTACATACTCATTGTGTTTACTAACACCGTAGAATTATTTTGTCTGTACATTCACTGTAACTAGATTAATTATCATGTCTACATTTGACGACTTCATTGAATCTGGGTTAAAATTGAAGTTAACTGGTGAAGAGTTAACAAAGTGGAGTAAGACAAAATGTGCAGAGTATGTCCAATTACAGGAGAAAGCCAAAGAACGGAAGACAGAGCTGCTGAGAGGGAGGCTAAAACTAAACAGGCAGAATTAGAGGCTAGGAAAGCAGAATCAGAAGCTGCTATAAAACAGTCAGAGTTAGCGGCCAAAACCAAACAAGCAGAAACAGATGCTGGGATAAGAAAAGCTGAGATCTCTGCCCAAAGCAAAAAGGAAGAACTTGAAATGCAGCTGAAAATTAAACAACTAGAGGCCGAAACATCAGCAGCTAAGGAATCTAAAAAGTTAGAAAGACAAGAAAAAGAAAATCGATATAAAAAGTACTAAGGGATCGTTAAAAATTTCACTACGTTCGACTGCATTGCAGCCTTCATCCAAAATTTTAAAACGATAATGGAGCATTATCAGATCCCAGAGACAGAATGGAATATTATTTACATTAGAAATCTTTCAGGGGAACCTCTCAAAGTAATAGAGACAATTCCCAAAGATCTCAGAAAAGACTATCAGTATATAAAGGCCAAAATTATGGCACACTTCCTGTTAGATGAAGCAGGCTACAGAGAACAGTTTAGTAAACTAGCTCCAAAACCTACACAAACGTTCTCTGACTACGTTTCAGTAGTGCAGGATGTGTTCAGTAAATGGTTGTCATCAGCTAAGGTTAATAACAACTTTGACAAGTTAAAAGACTTGATTCTAAGAGATAAGATCATCTCATCTCTACCACCACCATTTTCTAAATTTCTGCAAGAATGTGAGTGTGAGAGTGTGCAACAAATAGAAAAACGGGGTTCGGCTTATTTTACGGCCAACAAGAATTGTTTCACTAATGTATTAACTGACACAGAGTTCGTAGCAGCCGCTACCTATGATAGAACAAAGTCAGGTACCTACAATAAACAGAAACCCTTCAGGCAATCTGTAAATAAGAACTATCAATGCAGATATTGCAATCTTCAACATAATGAAAATGATATGTGTGATAAACACCCAGGGTACCTCACATACTTGCAAAACTATATAGATAAGCAAGACAAAGAGAGAAAGAGCTACAAACGATTAACCAAATGTTTCCTTTGTAAGGCGTACGGCCATTGGCGCCATGCTTGTAAAGGTAAACAAATGACCAGAAAGGCTAATGCAGCCATGTTCGATAGCTCTTCCTCTGATGAGGCAACAAGTAGAGAATCATCCAGTCAATGCAGCAGAGGCCATTGATGTTTTCCATCTGGAAAAATGCACCACCTGCAATCGTTTTCATGAAGATGGCTTGTTATCATGCGGCCACTCAATACCTATTGCCAATGAAGAAGCTAATTTGGTAATAGATTCTAAAGGTAAACTTAACATCCATCAAGGTTATGTAAATGGCAAAGCAGCCACAGTTTTACGTGATAGCGGGTTCACTCTTATTGGTTTAAAGAGGGACTTTATCTTATCTGCAGACTATACAGGCAAACATGTTACATGCAGAATATTCTCAGGTAACATCGAGAAATACCCACTTGCATGGGCGTATATTGACACCCCATTCCTCACAGGCAAGGTTAAATGTGCAGCATTGTCTAACCATGTTGTGACATAATTGTGGGTATCCTGCCTGAAGTGAATGACATGCCACATGATTGTGTAACATCTTCTGCCGAATGTATTGTTGCAAATGCAGTAACATCTTCTCATGAATGTAATGTCGCAAATGCAGTAACATCTTCTCATGAATGTATGGTTCCAAATGTATTAACATCATCTCATGAATGTATTGTTGAAAATGTAGTCACACCTTGTCATAATTCTAATGTTTCAAATGCAGTACCCAGATCTGCTGCAAAAGGGCAAAATCAAATTAACCAAACTGAGGCTTTAGAAATGTTAAGCCCAGTTATACTGCCTCTCAATACCATGAGAGAAAATTTCATAAAAGCCCAAAAGGCTGATATATCTTTGCACAAATATTTTAATTTGATAGGCCAAAAGCCAAGAATAACAAAGAATGCTAGATGGCACTTTGACCTCAAATGTGGTATCCTTACAAGATATTACACCAAAGATGCCTACACCACTACGCAAACGGTGTTACCAACCGAACACCGCAAGAAAGAATTGCAACTAGCACATGACATACCCTTTGCAGGGCATATGGCCTATTCTAAAACAAGAGCAAGATTACTAACCCAGTTCTACTGGCCTAGATTCTGCAGTGACACCAAACAATACTGCAGATCGTGTGACATCTGCCAGAAGCTTGTAAAAAAGGGGAAACACCCGCAAGCAGAACTACAGATAACAGATCTGGCAAGTAGACCTTTCGAAAAGATCTCGGTAGATATCGTAGGTCCTTTAAACCATATTACATCAAGAGGTAATAAGTTTATTCTAACTGTCATTGATCTATGCACTAGATGGCCTGAGGCAATTCCACTCAAAAATATAACGTCTAAAGATGTAATGGAAGTTTTCTTCCACATTTTTTCAAGAATAGGGTTTCCTGATACCATTCTGTCAGATAGGGAAAGTCAGTTCATTGCTGCAGCCACTCAAGCCTTTAATAGGATGTTAGGTGTAAAGCAGTGCTTTAATAGCCCATATCACCCTCATTCGACTGGTATTGTAGAGAAAATGAACGGTGACTCTCAAACATATGTTGGCTAAAGTTACCCAGGAACACCCAGAGGACTGGGACACTTATCTACCTGCCATACTTTTCGCGTATCGAGAAGTACCTCATTCCAGTACAGGTTTTTCACCACTTTGAACTAGTTTATGGAGCCAAACCACGCGGCCCATTAGCTATTTATCACACTATGTTAACTGAAACTGTAAATGAACATAAACCATTGTCATCATATGAACATGTAACATCATTGCGAGATAGAATTATGAAATCTTGCATATTAGCGAAAGAATCGTTGAAACAATCTGGTGCTATTTACAGACAATATGCAAATAGAGGAAATAGGACAATAACACTGACACCTGGACAAGACGTACTACTACTTTTGCCAAGTGACAGACACTTACTGACGGACTCATGGCAAGGACCAGTTTAAAGTACTGAGACAAATCTCGACAGTGGACTACGAAATCGCAATAAGCAACAAACACAAGATATTCCACATTAACATGTTAAAACCGTACTACAACAGAGACGAAGACCAAGACGAGACTGCAGCAAGCACAACGATAGTGGACCACACAGACGCTGACGATACAGACGAAATACCGGTCCCATCACTTGATACGACTGACACTCTACAGGACATCAAAGTAAATCCTAATCTTTCTCAGACAGAGACCGACAGTTGCAGACGACTGTTACAAGACTACAGTACTATCTTCTCCAACCATCCAGGACAGACAGATTTAGTACAGCATTTGCCACACCCTGGGGTCTATACGAATGGTGCAAACTTCCATTCGGGCTAGTCAACGCCCCTGCAACATTTGTACGAATGACCAGGCTATTACTGACAGACATCCCAAATATACTTTCTTACATGGACGACATCTGCGTACATACTAAGACTATGACAGACCACTTAACGACTTTACAACAGACATTTGAACGCATCAGACTCCACGGCCTAACAGTGAAGCCATCAAAGGTTGACATAGCCTTCCAGGAAATTACTTTTTTGGGCTATAAAATTTGCAACGGCTTTGTCACTACTGACGACAATATTGTTTCAAGGATTCTAAAATTGTCGCTTCCGACAACAAAGAAGGAAATAAGAAGTGTCCTAGGTTTACTTAATTATTATAGACAATTTATTCCAAATTTTGCTACTTTGACAGAGTGTTTTACCAACTTACTAACCAAAGATAAACCGAACAAAATTGTAAACAGCGAATGCCTGAGACCAGCATTCACAAAAGTTTTATCATATTTTCCTAGTAATCCTATACTCAAATTGCCAAATTTGGACACTATTTTCAGATTGAGAACCGACGCGAGCTCCATAGCTATCGGGGCCGTGTTATTAGCAAAGCCATGAGGGAATCCTTCACCCAGTATATTACGTGAGTCGCAAGCTCAAACCAAGAGAAAAAATATTGGTCGACTCCTAAGGTAGAAGCCTCGCTCTGGTTTATGCAATGAGAAAATTATCTAGATTTTTGTTAGGAAAACTTTATAGTGGAGACGGACAACAATCCGTTGACAATCATCACTACTGGTACTCCGACGAACCACAGGATAGCAAGGTGGTCGCTATTACTCCAAGACTTCAGTTTTGAAGTAAGGCATATCAGCGGTACTTAAAATACGATTGCCAACCTTCTTTCCAGATGTCCGCATGACACGTCCGACAGCCTACTTTTGCCTGAGCGCACACAGTAAAGCAGTGATTATCTGCAATTCTTTATAGCGCTCAGTAACACAGCGAAATAATATTGAATATATCTTAGAAACGCTGTGAAATATAGTTGTGATAGGGACCATGTCCCCATGTACATATATTATATTTTATTACGGTAAATGTGACGAATATTTGTGTGTTATGAGAACGAAAGGTAATAATATTTTAAACACTGACGAACAATTAGACGAACAGTGCTACGAGGGATTACCAAGCCTACCTGAATTCATCTGTTTGATTATCCGTAGTACCTTGCGCTTATGAACACTGTTGATATAAGCTTAGCAGAGTGTTCAGACGTTTTAAACTGTGCGAAAGGAACAACGACAGCTGAATTCAACAGAACGCTTTAATCCGTGCTTCGAAAAAACATTTTATCCAGCAGCTGTACTTGTTGTGACAAGACCGCCGGGGCTTGGACTGGTTTGCCACGATAGATACTATCCCCTGCCTTTGCTCCAACCACCTCAATAGCACTCTACATCTACCAGGCCCCACACAAGCCGGGACAGCTGGACCTCCCCTCCCTCACCTAGGGTTCCATACCCCAAGGGGGCTCGGACCAGACACCAGTCATATCACTGCACAAAGTCATAGCTAAGAGAACAAAAATTTAATTCTGAACTAAGTCAACCACAACACAGAGAAGGATGGCTGAAAGCCAGACTAGAAGAACTATGTACAAGATCAGCTATGCAGATGAGTATTCTTCATCATGAAGGCGGACGATAGCTCGTGCGGTTGTCCAGTCGTGGTAGCGACTCACCCAGGCTCCTCCAGTGGACTGGAACTCCAAGGTCTGCTGCCTCTCCAAAGTTCCCTCTTCACACAGAGAACCAATCACGGGCTGATCAAGCGCAGTACCACTGCCTGACTGACACTGCACCGATGAACAAGGATCCTTCCTTGCTGTCGTACTATTTCACCCGTCACACTCCTGATGAAGACTGGGCCGACCCTAGAACCTTAGCGGTCTCCCACTTGCAGAAAAAGTACATGTAGCACCGTCTCACAATACACAAGAGCCTGGTCACTCTTCTATCTCTTAAGTGACCCACACACTGATATGTCACCTACACAATGAGCGGTTGCTCCACATGAACACACAATGTCACTGGCAAAGTCTATCAGGTGACTAAACACTTCACCTTATTTCCATGTCCTTGGACAAATAGATCTTCACACAGTCTCATGTAACTACCCTGATCAATGGGTATCAATCACAACCTAGCATACACTGTCAACAGTTCACCACGTTGGACTGAGGTAGCTCACTACCTTAACAAACATGTCCTTCTGGTGTTCCCACCAATGATGTAATCAATGTCTTAGGTCACTGGACCACATGTTGGCTTCATAAAGGTAACCAATGTAGAAACACTATTTAAGCATCAAATTATACATGGTGTCCCATAACCCAGCCGGGCCAGAAGCATATAACACAAGCCATGGTGACCGGTAACACTGATCACCCTGCTCAACTGGAAAGTTCACGACCTTGCAATCACCAAGGTTTACACTGAGTATGAATTTCACCAGTGCTTCACTGGCTAGAATCATCAGACGTTTCAGTGTTGGATCCTCTCAGGATCGGATGACACTCGTCGGACTCTTGACGGAGGTCCTAACCTAGACCTACCGACTTATTCAGCACTCAGCTCCTTCCAACATTGATCTCGCAGAATCAGACGACCACTCCCAGTATGGCCTCAATCAACTTCTGGATAGGCACTGGAATGAGTGGGCCCATAGAGCTCATGGTGAAGCTCTTGAATCTTCTTCAGTATAGTAATAACAGATCCTGAAACACGGAGAGGTTGGTGTGAGTACTCAACTACAACAAAGACTACCAGCATCTCCACCATGTCACCTGCCTCTCAGACATTCCTCATGTCTACCAACATGAGTATGAAATCATCACATCATAGATCTACTTAGTCACTATAATATATAGGCATAATGATGGTAGAAAAAGCAATAGCACACCTGTTCAGTCAAGTAACACTTCTGGGCTACAAATAACCCCTAGCACCAGAGTCGACTGTATGACTCTGTCAAGCATCCTTCGCCTGGTGCCAGTCCAATCCTGTTTCATCTTCCATCATCAATCAACATATACACCTACTTCCCTTTCAGTGTAGTGATTACTGTATCGAGAAGGTGTCCAGCCGGACATCTCCTTCCTGACAGACTCATCAATTCATCAATCCCTTAACCCATGGACTGATCAATTACACACATTAATAACTATATGACCATAATGAATTATACTCCTGATAATTCATTACTATAGCATTAACCAAGGAGAACTCATGAATTGTTACACTTAAATAACAAACTCATATTCACAGCCATAGTGTCAGTTCTGGGATCCCTGCCCCAGATCCTGAGTTGCCCTTTTATTCACTGACTATCTTCCAGGTCAGTCATACCTGTGCCGGTCGAGCACAGCTGTGGTGGCCATCCACCATTACACTTTCCCACAGCTACTGTGGGTCCCGTGTACCTTGTCCCGTGACGACTTAAGTCACGTCATCCAATGTAGCAAGCCTCCAGACTCCACTACCAAACTCTGGCTCCACCTTTTTTTGGGGGGGGGGGGGATTATTCCCCTCATATACTACTACTTCACGGCAGTACTCCAAGTACTCCATGAACCGAGTCAGGGTTCCAGAAGAGTAGAATATTAGAGACAGAAACGGTTAGGTTCAAACCTCGATCTATCTAGACACCACGGCCTCGAATTACGGAGTGCCGCATCACCCTCGATCGGGTATGTTCAACCATCGGATATGCTCGATCGCTTTGGGTCGGACCTGTAACCTAATCGGGTTGGGCGTACCGGCCTACCTCCCAGTCGGCTGCCTAGACAAACGTACGATGGAACACGCACGGTCATTCTAGCGGACGGACATGACAACAAGCAGTAACAATAGTATCATGAATACTTCCTATCAACTGTTATCCTACCGATGCAACACCATTCTGCTTACGCGGAATAACACTGCTATCTGCACACAGCAAATACACCACGGCTGATCTCACCTTGATTCCTCGAAAAATCACCATCACTGATAGAACAATTCAGTTACAATTCTAATGTCACGAAGCACATTACACATCTCTAATAATAAGCTCTACCTTATCATTATTTACAGCGTCTAGCATGTTGATGTAATGACTGACAAACTGTCGCCTTGCATGCGTAATTAATAAACCAAACCAGTAACTGCTACACACTGTAAAGCACATCGTTCGGCCTATTTTATTTACACACCACTCGCTGTGGAATACGGCTTGTTCCGTCAGGTAACACATTACAGTCGCTGATCGATAAAGGCTACTTAAATATGCAGACTAGCCAGCTGTAACTTGTAACGCTACGCGACGACTCATTTTCGACGGCAATTAATTCGTTCGGGGAGGTCGGCACAGCATCAAGACAACAGTTAAATAATAGAATAAGTATTCAACTAACCTGTGATTGAACAATCACAAACTTGACTGCAGATGTCCGCTCTGGCCGCGAATATTGACATCAAAATTACATCAGCCTGTTGGCTGGGATCTGTCTACGCTGAGGTCTGGTTGGCGACTGACCACGACTAAGTCAGTGCGCCTTCCACTCGCCTACACGGGCCGCGTGACTTTCATGATTCATGAAGAAAACCAGAGTCACGATGAAGTTCCACCAACCCGTGCTGCATGAAGCACTCGTGAACTTAGAGATCTCTACCACGTACGCACTTGAGGGAACATTCTAGATTTTTCTATAAATAACTAGTAATAGCTCCGCCCCGCACTACTTTTCTAGGGAAATCCCCTATTAATTGATATTAATTTCAAGGGAGACCAACGCATCGCACTCCCTTCAAAGGGATATTATGCAGAGATCTGCCGATCTGTAGGCGTTTCGTCACATAGGCCCCCACTTAAGATGGTCGACCCGGTCGAACTCACTAGACAAAGATCGGTCTGAACTCTGAACCTCTACTCTATCAAGATTGGATTTCCCAGGAAAGGACGTTCCATAACAGTTCACTTTCCCTGGGGAGATCTACCAGAATGGTATGGATGCTGGCTCACCAACCACCGCCTCAAACATACGTTATCTCCAGCGATTAGGCCCGAAACGTAACGGCCTGGTGATTGGCTTACAGGATCTGTCCTCTACACTGGACTGTTCCGCATCCACCTGGTGTAGGCCATCGGTTACTTTACTGAAGGGTTCGTTCGTCCCTTCCGACAATAGGATTCTTCCTATCCCGACTAGGCATCACCCTCGTGGACTGTTCGCGGATGTCGACCGAAATGAATGGTCGCTTACTCCAGGTTCGTCTGGAGTACCCTTGCTCCTGCCTTCTCTCCCGCGAGTAAGGACAGTGAGCCTGTCGGCGTATCGAGTCACCCGACGATCCCGTCGTGCCAGATGTGACTTCGCCTGTCCGACCTCGATTCCCAGTGTGCTTAACACCATGGGCCTCTTCCCGACGGAGCCTGTTCGCCCTATCTACGGTTGAACGCTCAGGAGACCGCAGACCCTCCCCACAGGATGTACTGCGTAGGACTGAGTCTTCCTCGCCCTCGTCTGGACCCAGAACCGAATCTAGCGCGATGGTAGTCGCACTACTTTGTGGAGAAACTACCTCGGACCTCTCCAAATTCTGAAGGAGAGTACAATGGAACTTACGCAATTCCCCGCGGACCTTCACCTCATACGTGGATCGGGACATTATCCGTTCCACAGGAAAAGGGCCCTGCCATCCGAGTTCGAATTCCGCCCCCTCGATTGGGAGAAGCGCGAGAACCCTATCTCCAATCTGCAGAGATAAACCGTTTCTGGTCCTGTGCTTTGGTGCTGCCAGACAACACGTTGGGCACGACCGGATATATCTCCGCACGTCGCCTGTCATTCCAGGCCAGTGGTAGTGGCTGGAAAGACACTGGACTGTTGTCCCCACATCCTTATGTCCGGTTAAGGATAAGGTATGCACTCTATGTATCAAGCGGGATCTGTAGTCAGTAGGGACTACCATCTGACCGTACTGGCTATCCCCTTGCCCGGCTCTACGATAAAGCAACCGGTTTTCTACATAGAACTGACCCGGAGTTGGCGGGTCAGAACTTTGGGACACCTCCAGTAAGTAAGGACGCAAAGTCTGGTCCCTACTTTGAGCACTGCTCACTAACCTCGCAAGAGAATGGTCTATCACTTACCACACTGCCTTTCTCCATCCTTAGCCCTGGCCTGCCTAGCGCTCACTAGACAATGTTCCCTGGGGTCCCCCAGGAATACATGTGGACGACCGAGGATCAAAGGGTAAATAGGATCAGGCAGCACAGCCGCCTGGATGCTACCCGTAACATACCTGCACCGAATGTCAATCCGAGCAATCGGCAAGTCCATAGCTACGGAGCTCCTCATGGCCAGCTGGAATTCTCTTGTCTCGCCGGTGAGCTGCCCTGGGCTCACAAGGTGGGATGAGATTACAGCTTCAAACTGCAATCCTGTATCGTATAGACATTCCACCTGCTTCCCATTCACCTCTATCGTTTCGATCACAGGTGATTTCTCAGACTTTGGTTTCTCCCGACCCTTAGGTGTGGTCTCGCTAGGTCTACCCCTAATAGAGGCGAGACACGCAAAGTGCAAGTCCTTTGGCTTCCTCAGACAATCTACAGTATTATGGGAAGGAGACTTACAGTACTTACACCACCTCTTACTCCACTTCCGTTTTGGGGAGGCGGGAGGGCTTTGCTTGTCAGGTTTCTTACCAGAGTCTTTTACCACAGGATCTGCTACATTGGATGATTCGTTGGGACCTTTGGTCTTGGGCTTCTGAACAAGCCCCTTCTGCCTTTTCTGTGACTCAGTCTGACTGGAATCCCCAGTCTCACCATAGACTTCCACATACCTTTCAGCTAACTTATTTACTATGTCTAGCCTTTCCGCCCCATTTTCCCCTAAGAAATTCCTTAAAGGCTTGGACATCTGCATTTTCATTTGATCCACCACCATCAACTCTCTCAGACTCTCATAATCCTCTTTGAAATTGGCCAACGCCATCCATTTCAACAGGTATGAGTTCAGCCTCACACTATAGGCCGAGAACATCTCACCTGGTTCTCTCTTGGAAGTTCTGAACCTCCGCCTGTAAGCATGGGCTGTCATTTCGAATCTTTTCAAAAGAGCCGATTTCAGGGTTGGATAATCATTTTCCATCCCTGGGGGAAGACGCGCATACACTTCGTACGCGGTGCCACGGAGTCCTTGTGAAAGCTTAAGATTCCAACGCTCAGGCTCTAAACCCATAGCTTTACACATTGCCTCGAACTTCTCTAAGAATTGATCTATCTTCTCTTGGTCCGGTTCAAATGGTGGAAACGGCCATTTCATAGCATGGTAAGCTGGTCTGCTGGCTACTGATGAGCTAGGTAAAGCTACTCCACCTACTGCTCCCTCAGACTCACCAACAGATTTAGCCTCTACCTCAAGTTGCTTCATACGGAACTCATGTTCCATTTCCAACTTCCTAGCATCTAATTTCTTAGACTCTAGGTCAGCTGCAAGTTTTTGTGCCTGTTGGTCTGCCACCAACTTTTGCTCTTCAAGTGCTAACTTTCGAGCTTCAAGCTCAATTTCTGACTTTCTTCGCTCCCTCTCTTCTGCTCTGAAGTTTCTCTCTACTTCCAGTACATAGGCTTTGAACTCCTCACCTTCCAATCCCATCTCAGTTGCAGATGCCCGCACCTTAGCTAAATCTAAAGTACGAGTAGCCATGCTTAGTGTAACTTAGTATCAGTATAGATATGCAATACCCAATCACAATGCTAACTGTACTCCAACCAACACTGTAACTATGTATCTATACTAACTTAACTAAATGTCTGTCCACGTCGAAGAGAAAGGTATCAGTAGCCCTACTCGTCAAGTAGACAATAGGTATAGGACAGATGACACTATAACCTATTCCTACGAGATGTCAGAACAAAGAGAAGATCCCGGACGAGCCCCCACTCTATCTTGTGACAAGACCGCCGGGGCTTGGACTGGTTTGCCACGATAGATACTATCCCCTGCCTTTGCTCCAACCACCTCAATAGCACTCTACATCTACCAGGCCCCACACAAGCCGGGACAGCTGAACCTCCCCTCCCTCACCTAGGGTTCCAAACCCCAAGGGGGCTCGGACCAGACACCAGTCATATCACTGCACAAAGTCATAGCTAAGAGAACAAAAATTTAATTCTGAACTAAGTCAACCACAACACAGAGAAGGATGGCTGAAAGCCAGACTAGAAGAACTATGTACAAGATCAGCGATGCCGATGAGCATTCTTCATCATGAAGGCGGACGATAGCTCGTGCGGTTGTCCAGTCGTGGTAGCGACTCACCCAGGCTCCTCCAGTGGACTGGAACTCCAAGGTCTGCTGCCTCTCCAAAGTTCCCTCTTCACACAGAGAACCAATCACGGGCTGATCAAGCGCAGTACCACTGCCTGACTGACACTGCACCGATGAACAAGGATCCTTCCTTGCTGTCGTACTATTTCCCTCGTCACACTCCTGATGAAGTCTGGGCCGACCCTAGAACATTAGCGGTCTCCCACTTGCAGAAAAAGTACATTGTAGCACCGTATCAAAATACACAAGAGCCTGGTCACTCTTCTATCTCTTAAGTGACCCACACACTGATATGTCACCTACACAATGAGCGGTTGCTCCACATGAACACACAATGTCACTGGCAAAGTCTATCAGGTGACTAAACACTTCACCTTATTTCCATGTCCTTGGACAAATAGATCTTCACACAGTCTCATGTAACTACCCTGATCAATGGGTATAAATCACAACCTAGCATACACTGTCAACAGTTCACCACGTTGGACTGAGGTAGCTCACTACCTTAACAAACATGTCCCTCTGGTGTTCCCACCAATGATGTAATCAATGTCTTAGGTCACTGGACCACATGTTGGCTTCATAAAGGTAACCAATGTAGAAACACTATTTAAGCATCAAATTATACATGGTGTCCCATAACCCAGCCGGGCCAGAAGCATATAACACAGGTCATGGTGACCGGTAACACTGATCACCCTGCTCAACTTGAAAGTTCACGACCTTGCAATCACCAAGGTTTACACTGAGTATGAATTTCACCAGTGCTTCACTGGCTAGAATCATCAGACGTTTCAGTGTTGGATCCTCTCAGGATCGGATGACACTCGTCGGACTCTTGACGGAGGTCCTAACCTAGACCTACCGACTTATTCAGCACTCAGCTCCTTCCAACATTGATCTCGCAGAATCAGACGACCACTCCCAGTATGGCCTCAATCAACTTCTGGATAGGCACTGGAATGAGTGGGCCCATAGAGCTCATGGTGAAGCTCTTGAATCTTCTTCAGTATAGTAATAACAGATCCTGAAACACGGAGAGGTTGGTGTGAGTACTCAACTACAACAAAGACTACCAGCATCTCCACCATGTCACCTGCCTCTCAGACATTCCTCATGTCTACCAACATGAGTATGAAATCATCACATCATAGATCTACTTAGTCACTATAATATATAGGCATAATGATGGTAGAAACAGCAATAGCACACCTGTTCAGTCAAGTAACACTTCTGGGCTACAAATAACCCCTAGCACCAGAGTCGACTGTATGACTCTGTCAAGCATCCTTCGCCTGGTGCCAGTCCAATCCTGTTTCATCCTTCCATCATCAATCAACATATACACCTACTTCCCTTTCAGTGTAGTGATTACTGTATCGAGAAGGTGTCCAGCCGGACATCTCCTTCCTGACAGACTCATCAATTCATCAATCCCTTAACCCATGGACTGATCAATTACACACATTAATAACTATATGACCATAATGAATTATACTCCTGATAATTCATTACTATAGCATTAACCAAGGAGAACTCATGAATTGTTACACTTTAAATAACAAACTCATATTCACAGCCATAGTGTCAGTTCTGGGATCCCTGCCCCAGATCCTGAGTTGCCCTTTTATTCACTGACTATCCTTCCAGGTCAGTCATACCTGTGCCGGTCGAGCACAGCTGTGGTGGCCATCCACCATTACACTTTCCCACAGCTACTGTGGGTCCCGTGTACCTTGTCCCGTGACGACTTAAGTCACGTCATCCAATGTAGCAAGCCTCCAGACTCCACTACCAAACTCTGGCTCCACCTTTTTTTTGGGGGGGGGGGGGATTATTCCCCTCATATACTACTACTTCACGGCAGTACTCCAAGTACTCCATGAACCGAGTCAGGGTTCCAGAAGAGTAGAATATTAGAGACAGAAACGGTTAGGTTCAAACCTCGATCTATCTAGACACCACGGCCTCGAATTACGGAGTGCCGCATCACCCTCGATCGGGTATGTTCAACTCATCGGATATGCACGATCGCTTTGGGTCGGACCTGTAACCTAACGGGTTGGGCGTACCGGCCTACCTCCCAGTCGGCTGCCTAGACAAACGTACGATGGAACACGCACGGTCATTCTAGCGGACGGACATGACAACAAGCAGTAATAATAGTATCATGAATACTTCCTTATCAACTGTTATCCTACCGATGCAACACCATTCTGCTTACGCGGAATAACACTGCTATCTGCACACAGCAAATACACCACGGCTGATCTCACCTTGATTCCTCGAAAAATCACCATCACTGATAGAACAATTCAGTTACAATTCTAATGTCACGAAGCACATTACACATCTCTAATAATAAGCTCTACCTTATCATTATTTACAGCGTCTAGCATGTTGATGTAATGACTGACAAACTGTCGCCTTGCATGCGTAATTAATAAACCAAACCAGTAACTGCTACACACTGTAAAGCACATCGTTCGGCCTATTTTATTTACACACCACTCGCTGTGGAATACGGCTTGTTCCGTCAGGTAACACATTACGTCGCTGATCGATAACGGCTACTTAAATATGCAGATAGCCAGCTGTAACTTGTAACGCTACGCGACGACTCATTTTCGACGGCAATTAATTCGTTCGGGGAAGTCGGCACGGCATCAAGACAACAGTTAAATAATAGAATAAGTATTCAACTAACCTGTGATTGAACAATCACAAACTTGACTGCAGATGTCCGCTCTGGCCGCGAATATTGACATCAAAATTACATCAGCCTGTTGGCTGGGATCTGTCTACGCTGAGGTCTGGTTGGCGACTGACCACGACTAAGTCAGTGCGCCTTCCACTCGCCTACACGGGCCGCGTGACTTTCATGATTCATGAAGAAAACCAGAGTCACGATGAGTTCCACCAACCCGTGCTGCATGAAGCACTCGTGAACTTAGAGATCTCTACCACGTACGCACTTGAGGGAACATTCTAGATTTTTCTATAAATAACTAGAATAGCTCCGCCCCGCACTACTTTTCTAGGGAAATCCCCTATTAATTGATATTAATTTCAAGGGAGACCAACGCATCGCACTCCCTTCAAAGGGATATTATGCAGAGATCTGCCGATCTGTAGGCGTTTCGTCACACTTGTGAACTGTTTAATCCATTCGTCTACACAACAACGTGACGAAAGAACATTGTGTTAGTTACATCTTAACACGCCAGCTGTGTACTTCCGGTATTTTTGGAATTAATTAGCTAAAATTTAGAAATTAACAGACTATATAATAAGTCTCACAAAGAATTGACGTTTTACATTAACTTTGTGATATTAAATTTGCATATACAAATTGTATGAAAAGATTTTTGATAGTTGTAATCTGAGAATCATAGATTGATCACCTTGTTCGCAGTAGTACCATTTGGTTCACTATTGACAATAAGCATCTAACTGTGACGCTTAGAACTTGAGTTACCAATGTAATTTATTATCTTTGAAAGATTGTGAAAATTATCGCCAATAGAGTTTTGTGTTGTTTCACCATTACCTCTAAGGGAAACAATTTGAATTACGGTTAATGTGTAATAGATATTTTAAAAAAAAATGTTCCTCATGTTGCCAGAATGGCGACACATCGCAAGATGACATCAACTATGCGTGGAATATAATTACACAAGTTGTGGACCTACATTAGACTTTCTGACCATATTGGGTTGGGGTAAAATGTTGGAGTCGTCTTATGAGGGAGATGACTCGCGGCCTGACATGTCTATTTTTTCTGAATTTTTTTCATTTGTCGTGAGGTGGTTGCGTGGCTTGGAAGATAGCATAAATCGCTGATAGCTACCGGACTGGCTGTGTCTATTTACAACCTATGTAAAAATCCAACTAGTGGATTGTACTTGAGTAGTGTGGCTTGAGAGCATAATTGACGAGCGTGTGTATATATCATACAATTACCCATAATATTTTAATAAAAACCAAATTGTCACGTCAGATGACAAACCATGGGTCGATTCTGAAAGGTTTAATAAATAAACCCAAATGTATATAGCCAACAATGAAAGGATACTCCTTTCATTAGAGAGGGTGGCGGGAGAGTGTCAAAATCTCCCCACCAGATCTGTCGTGTCTTCATCATCGACGCCTGGCAATTACGGCCAGGTACGCCTATGAGCGGCATTAACTACGCAGTGACGAGAACGGTCAGTTGTGGCACGCGTGGCCCACGAAGTCCACGCAGTAAGGAAACACGACCAACGAGGACTCACTGCAGTGAGACGGCAGACGGCCTCGGACTGTGGTAGAGGACATGGAAGATGTGTGCTCGTATTGCTTGTGTGAGTGGACACTATTAGAGAGAACGCCTGTTTGAGTATAGAAGACTGTGCGCCTGGACGTAGTGTTGTAAGTTATGAACTGATGCATTGAATGTATATATTTATAGTGTAATGGCATCGCCGTTATGGTTAAGCGATGCCTGTAATGTTTGCGGCGAGTGGGAAGTGCGAATAAAGTGGTTATAATTGTATTCGCCGTGTGTCACGTACAGTCATTCTGTCACAGTGTTTGTTATCACATCTGTTGGTTACTACGAGCCTGTGTGATTGTGAATCAAGGCGCTGACAACACTCAAGCAATGTGTCAACTGCTTTAGGCAGATTCACACATTATTAGAGACTAACTGAGAACAGCAACAATATAAAAGATGTTCATTATGAAGGCATGGGGAAAATGTAAAAATCACTAGTACATGTGTCAGTAAAATTAAAGAATGATGTGGCAATTGTTATTAGCTATGAAGAACATGCTGTTCTACCAAAAGGGGACTGGCTGATATACTAGGGTTTTATTATTATTATTATTATTATTATTATTATTATTATTGATGTCAGGTCTTAGTCAAATATGACTGAGCTACCGTATAACAGTAGACGGTACTACCTGCTTCTGTTAGCGCCGAATGTTCGGCGGCGCTTACCAAACCCGACACCCCACTTTGTGCCAACGGCTTCGGGCGGAAGAGCGCAACTGGGAGGGTACAAGCCTTATTCTGGTGTGAGGAAATATAACCTAAAGATAAAATGTCATGGCAGGGCAGAAGAGGCCCTAAACCTTAGTTGGTAACTGGTCTAGGATCGTAGCTCCGACAGGCTGACAGTTAGAGCATTGCTTTGCTGATTCGGCAGCTTTTTCAGCTTGTCTCGTTCTAGATGAATTGATATTACCTTTTCCCTGGAGTACACTAGACATGCCGATAGAGGGATTATGCTGCATGGGCATTACATGGTCTCTAAATTTCAGCCCAGGCATTGTTCTACGGAGAGGTATAACTTTATTTTACAAGCTATCGTCCATCAAGACGGCAAGGTGCCAGTCATGTTTTTCATCCGTTCAGCAGTATTGATTGAACCTTAGAGATACCTATTCAATGCATGGTTCTAGATGTAATTTGGTTTAATGCCCACACATTTCCCAGTGCTATAAACACTTCTCTTGCAGTCTGATCTTGTGGTGTGTTTAATCTATTGTACAGACTTATCGTGTGGTCTGCTTAGTCTATTGTACAGACTTCCTGTGTGGTGTTTAGTATATTGTACATACTTCTCGTGTGGTGTGTTTAGTCTTTTGTACAGTCTTCCCGTGCGGTGTTTTAAGTATATTGTACAGACTGCCCATGTGGTGTGTTTAGTCTATTGCACAGACAGCCTGTGTAGTGTGTTTAGTCTATTATACAGACTTGGAGGGGCAGGCTACGGAGTGTCAGGCATTGGTAGCAACTTTGGTAAGGATGACTCGCATGTCCTCTTCAGAACCCATCCCCACTGGTCCAAGCCTGACATCAAGATCACGCCTGTGGCTCCTAGTAGCTGTCAGCATGCGACAGCGGCCACTCCCGGGCAACAGCTGTGACAGGCTGGCTAAACTAGGCGTGGGTAGCCGATTTGGTGTCATACCAAGCGGTAAACAAGTGTATGCCTACCCAGCATGTGAAGACAGGATTCGGCAGACTCTGCGGATGAAATCACTGATGATTCAACGGGCAAGACGGCGTTTACCTGCAAAGTGTTGTGGGACGTAATGAGCACGGCAAGGCACGTAGAGTACCCTGGTGACCCACTGCACCTGTATTCGTCTCTAGTCGTCTTGACTTGTCTTGCCACTGGACTCAGATGTACTCAGGCGAGAGAGTGAGGTCGACGAATTGCGCAACTCTTTACTCTTTCCTACTTTAATCCAATTCATCGCGCAAGTCATTCTTCATCCAACTTCATATATCACCTCAAGCCCTGTGGCGATGGGCGAGCGGCGAAGCGGCAGGCGTGGGTACGCTGGCAGCCGTAGTTGCAGACCTGCACACAGGCGGCTCAAGCCATATGGTCGTCTTCTACTGACCGGAGCAGCAGTGGGATTCGGCAGCTCCATGAGTGACTGAGCAGCCCTCTATAGGAACACACTGCTCTACTCCATAGCATGAGGAAGAGGCTAGAAAAGGTGCCCTAAACATTGTCTGCTCCATCATTACCTAACCAGCTAGCCGCGGTTGGTGGGTACCCTATACTGCGGTCGACATACAAACAAAGTAAAAACAGGAAAAGCTAACAGAGCTAACCATATTCCCTTGACAATCGGAACTTGGAATGTACGCACCCTTCTTGACAGAGACGGCGCGTCAGGCCCAGAGAGACGAACAGCACTGATTGGGAGAGAGCTGGGCATGTACAACATCGACATTGCAGCCTTGAGCGAAACACGACTTGCAGAAGAAGGCCAAATCTGTGAAGTAAGTGCCGGCTACACACTTTTCTGGAGTGGAAGGAAAAGCGAGGAAAGACGCCAATCCTGTGTGGATTTTGCCATTAAGTCGGCTCTGGATTTCCGAAGGCTATAAATGACAGGCTTATGACTATTAAGTTACCCCTGCTGAAAGGAAAGAAGCATGCAACCTTCGTGGGTGACTACGCACAAACCATGACAAATGAAGATGACGTCAAAAACAAGTTCTATGAAGACCTGTACAACGTATTAACATCTGTTCCAAAAGGAGGCAAACTTATACTACTTGGGAATTTCAATGCCAGAGTAGGCAAGGACACAACCTCTTGGAGTGTTATCATTGGGAAATACGGAGTCGGAAACTGTAACAGCAATGGGCTCCTCCTCCTTAAGACCTGTGCCGAACACGATCTCCTGATCACCAACAAAAGTTTACGTCTTTCCACGAGAAATAGGACATCATGAATGCACCCTCGCTCGAAAAAACTTGCACTTCATTGACTATGTCATCGCCAG
Organism: Cepaea nemoralis; assembly: GCA_014155875.1. Lineage (NCBI taxonomy): Eukaryota > Metazoa > Mollusca > Gastropoda > Stylommatophora > Helicidae > Cepaea > Cepaea nemoralis. Next base: position 457,031 of record JACEFZ010028178.1, read on the forward strand.
GAGGCGTGACAAGACATTCGGGTGAGAAAATCCATGTGTGGTCAGACCATCGTCTGATTATTTCGAAAATAAACATACACATCAAAGCACCACGGCGTCCGCAAGGGGTAAAAATGCAAAAAAATAAAATAAATCTAAACCAGCCTAAACAGGAACAAATGCAGCTTTCGTTTGAAAACATGCTGGAAGACCTCCTCAAACCAAATGCTGCAGCTCATCAGGATGCGGAAACAGAGTGAAGAGCCCTAAAGGACATAATTTACAACACTGCTATGGAAATCATGGGTACAGTCCCCCGAAAGCATAAAGACTGGTTCGATGAAAATTCTGAAGACATCAACCAATTGCTGGCCGAGAAAACTCTTCTCCTCAAGGCACATTTGTATGACCCGAAGTTAACATCAGCAAAAAGATGATTTCAATAACATTCAGAGAATAGTGCAGCAGAAACTTCGGCACATGCGAGACTCCTAGCTTAGCAACAAAGCTGATGAAATTCAAAGCTTTGCTGACAGACATGATATGAAAAACTTCTACGATTCACTGAAAGCGGTCTACGATCACCAGGCATAGTTACCCTCCTCAGTGCAGATGAGCGAACATTGGTTACCGATAAAAAAGATATCCTTCATCGCTGGGCAGAGCATCTCAGCAACATCTTAAATGCAACTTCCTTCTTCGATGATGAAACCATCAACTGCCTTCCTCAAGTCACCCACTAATGATACACTTGATGACCTGACAACCATAGTGGAACTAAACAAGGTTATCCAGCAACTTTCCAGTGAAAAGGCGCCTGGTCCTGACTCCATCCCAGCAGAGATATACAAGGCTGGTATGCTTGTCCTAGTAGAGCAGCTTAACCAAGACTTTACAAACATATGGGTGAACGAGACCATGCCACAAGATTTCAAGGATGCGTCAATAATACACCTTCACAAGCATAAAAGAAACCGCCAATCCTGTGGCAACCACCGAGGCATCTCCTTGCTTTCAATTGCAGGGAAGATACTCGCCAGAATTCTTCTCAATCGCTTCACAGCCCATCTCGATCAAAGTCTTCTTCCTGAAAGTCAATGTGGCTTCAGAAAAGAACGTGGAACTGTTGACATGATTTTCGCTGCAAGGCAGCTGCAAGAGAAATGTCAGGAACAGAACTATGAAATGTGCTCCACTTTCATTGACCTTACCAAGGCTTTTGATACAGTCAGCAGAGAAGGGCTGTGGAAGGTTATAGTGAAATATGGCTGTTCTCAAATGTGTGTCCAAATAGTGCGGCTATTTCATGATGGTATGAAGGCAAGAGTACAGGAAAATGGTGAACTGTCTGAGTCCTTTCCTGTCACCAACGGAGTGAAGCAAGGATGCGTCCTGGCACAAACACTGTTCAGCCTCATGTCGTCAGCTATGCTGACGAATGCCTTCGGGAACAGTAACATTGGAATAGACATCAACTACCGCATGGATGGAAAGTTGTTCAATCGCAGAAGGCTGAAAGCCAAAACGAAAACTAACAGCGACACCGTCAGAGAACTGCTGTTTGCTGATGATTGCACTCTATATGCCAACTCAGAGGCAGACATGCAATACAATGTTTCAGCTTTCTTATATGCCTGTGCCAACTTTGGGCTAAATATCAACTTGGTGAAGACTGTAGTTATGTACCAGCCAGCTCAAGGAATAATCACACAGTGCCGAATATCAAGGTGGACGGTCATAGACTAAGCATTGTGGACAAATACACCTATCTTGGCAGCACTGTGTCACAAGATACTACAATTTATGACGAAGTGAATGCGAGAATCTCCAAGGCCAGCGCGGCCTTTGGCATACTGTACAAGAATGTATGGGACAGAAATGGAATAAGCCTGCAAACAAAGCTGAAAGACTATATAAAGCAGTTGTACTATCCCCACTGCTATATGCTTGTGAAACATGGACTGTTTATCAGCGACAAGATAGGAAATTAAACCACTTCCACACAGTCTGCCTTAGTAAGCTGTTAAAGATTAAATGGCAAGACAAGTTCCCAGACACTGAAGTTCAATAAAGAGCGTCCATGCCCAGTATCCACACTCTACTAATGAAAAATCAGATTCGCTGGGCTGGTCACTTAACTCGTATGCCAGATCACAGGCTCCCTGAACAAATATTTTTCGGCAAACTGCGTTGTGGTAAACTCTGCCAAGGCGGCCAGAGGAAACGCTTTAAAGACACTCTGAAAATATCACTGAAAGCTTTTGGAATTCATCCTGACACCTGGGAGACTTCTGCAAAAGACCGTAATTCGTGGCGTACATAATTACATAAGGTTGCAGTCACTTGAGAAGCAACGAAGACTGCAAGAGCTGTGAAGAAAAGGCTGGACAGAAAAACCACTGCAGGAGATCCTCCTCCTGGAACGTCAAGCATTCTTTGCCCACATTGTCAAAGAACATTTCGAGCCAAATTAGGCCTTATCAGCCATCTTAAACTCACGGCTCCATACTTTCAACCCCACTGGATGAAATGAATGGTCATCATTATTCTTGATGGACAAACAACATTGTACAGACTGCCTGTGTAGTGTGTTTAGTCTATTGTACAGACCTCCTGTATAATGTGTTTAGCCTATTTCACAGACTCTCCGAGTGGTGTGTTTAGTCTGTTGCACAGACTGCCTGTGTAGTGTGTTTATCCTGTTGCACAGACTGCCTGTGTAGTGTGTTTATCCTGTTGCACAGACTGCCTGTGTAGTGTGTTTATCCTGTTGCACAGACTGCCTGTCTAGTGTGTTTATCCTGTTGCACAGACTGCCTGTGTAGTGTGTTTATCCTGTTGCACAGACTGCCTGTCTAGTGTGTTTATCCTGTTGCACAGACTGCCTGTGTAGTGTGTTTATCCTGTTGCACAGACTGCCTGTGTAGTGTGTTTATTCTGTTGCACAGACTGCCTGTGTAGTGTGTTTATCCTGTTGCACAGACTGCCTGTCTAGTGTGTTTATCCAGTTGCACAGACTGCCTGTCTAGTGTGTTTATCCTGTTGCACAGACTGCCTGTCTAGTGTGTTTATCCTGTTGCACAGACTGCCTGTCTAGTGTGTTTATCCTGTTGCACAGACTGCCTGTCTAGTGTGATTATCCTGTTGCACAGACTGCCTGTCTAGTGTATTTATCCTGTTGCACAGACTGCCTGTCTAGTGTGTTTATCCTGTTGCACAGACTGCCTGTCTAGTGTGTTTATCCTGTTGCACAGACTGCCTGTGTAGTGTGTTTATCCTGTTGCACAGACTGCCTGTCTAGTGTGTTTATCCTGTTGCACAGACTGCCTGTGTAGTGTGTTTATCCTGTTGCACAGACTGCCTGTCTAGTGTGTTTATCCGGTTGCACAGACTGCCTGTCTAGTGTGTTTATCCTGTTGCACAGACTGCCTGTCTAGTGTGTTTATCCTGTTTCACAGACTGCCTGTCTAGTGTGTTTATCCTGTTGCACAGACTGCCTGTCTAGTGTGTTTATCATGTTGCACAGACTGCCTGTCTAGTGTGTTTATCCTGTTGCACAGACTGCCTGTCTAGTGTGTTTATCCTGTTGCACAGACTGCCTATCTAGTGTGTTTATCCTGTTGCACAGACTGCCTGTGTAGTGTGGTTATCCTGTTGCACAGACTGCCTGTCTAGTGTGTGTATCCTGTTGCACAGACTGCCTGTCTAGTGTGTTTATCCTGTTGCACAGACTGCCTGTGTAGTGTGTTTATCCTGTTGCACAGACTGCCTGTCTAGTGTGTTTATCCTGTTGCACAGACTGTCTGTCTAGTGTGTTTATCCTGTTGCACAGACTGCCTGTCTAGTGTGTTTATCCTGTTGCACAGACTGCATGTCTAGTGTGTTTATCCTGTTGCACAGACTGCCTGTGTAGTGTGTTTATCCTGTTGCACAGACTGCCTGTCTAGTTTGTTTATCCTGTTGCACAGACTGCCTGTCTAGTGTGTTTATCCTGTTGCACAGACTGCCTGTCTAGTGTGTTTATCCTGTTGCACAGACTGCCTGTCTAGTGTGTTTATCCTGTTGCACAGACTGCCTGTCTAGTGTGTTTATCCTGTTGCACAGACTGCCTGTCTAGTGTGTTTATCCTGTTGCACAGACTGCCTGTGTAGTGTGTTTATCCTGTTGCACAGACTGCCTGTGTAGTGTGTTTATCCTGTTGCACAGACTGCCTGTCTAGTGTGTTTATCCTGTTGCACAGACTGCCTGTCTAGTGTGTTTATCCTGTTGCACAGACTGCCTGTCTAGTGTGTTTATCCTGTTGCACAGACTGCCTGTCTAGTGTGTTTATCCTGTTGCACAGACTGCCTGTCTAGTGTGTTTATCCTGTTGCACAGACTGCCTGTGTAGTGTGTTTATCCTGTTGCACAGACTGCCTGTCTAGTGTGTTTATCCTGTTGCACAGACTGCCAGTCTAGTGTGTTTATCCTGTTGCACAGACTGCCTGTCTAGTGTGTTTATCCTGTTGCACAGACTGCCTGTCTAGTGTGTTTATCCTGTTGCACAGACTGCCTGTCTAGTGTGTTTATCCTGTTGCACAGACTGCCTGTCTAGTGTGTTTATCCTGTTGCACAGACTGCCTGTGTAGTGTGTTTATCCTGTTGCACAGACTGCCTGTGTAGTGTGTTTATCCTGTTGCACAGACTGCCTGTCTAGTGTGTTTATCCTTTTGCACAGACTGCCTGTCTAGTGTGTTTATCCTGTTGCACAGACTGCCTGTCTAGTGTGTTTATCCTGTTGCACAGACTGCCTGTGTAGTGTGTTTATCCTGTTGCACAGACTGCCTGTCTAGTGTGTTTATCCTGTTGCACAGACTGCCTGTCTAGTGTGTTTATCCTGTTGCACAGACTGCCTGCGTGGGTCTGGGGGCGATGTTGTCAGAGAAGCCCAGATCACCAAGCTGCTCTGTCATTGTCCATTATATTACGTTTCTTGCGGTATTTATTGTTGCCCACATAACCCAGTCTATATGCAGTGAAAATAATGAAAGTGAAAAAATGCATCTCTGTGGCACACCTTTTCATATCTCCAATGTACGTATTAGTCTCACGACGTGCAAAACTGTAGTTCATGACTTTAAGTATAGCTTTTGTTAATCCTTTCCAGGGATACCCCTATTGTCTGACGAAAATCCATGTCAGTGGCTTCAAATTCCTGTTTCATAGTTCACACATGTGATCTCTATTTTATGTGAAAATCTTAAAAGAAATCCACGTTTAAAATCGGCTGGTGAGCTGTAACATGCGTGTGCGAAGTGTTATGCCTGTGTAAAATCACTAGGCATGAGATTATCTGTAGAATAAATTTGAATATGATGACATTGGAGAATATATGATTATAAATGCGTTATAAATAGCCGGACAATTCTTGTTTGGCTTGGACATCATGGAGCAGACAGCTACCAGTGAGAATGCATTCACAAAACAACAGTATCAAAAGTATGATCACGATGGAGAAATAGAAATGGATACCTCAAAATCTCTTCTCTCAGATCATTGTAAAACTGACATGGAGATGGACATACTAGACGAAGATGAGAAAACTGAGTCACAGCGAGTTGATGGGGACGTTGATGCTTCTTGTCGGGTTGTGATTGAGACTGAGGCAGACCCGAGTTCACGTATTATATACAGGATCACGGAGACGCCACCCATCTATCTTCTCATATTCTATGCTGCTCAGGTATGTTGTGGTTTTGAAACCAATTTCCGTTTTGAGAAATAATAAAGAAAATTATATCTCATTTAATCTTTTTCAGCCACGATGATTACAATAAGGTCGCGATGTTGCGTTTTGGTTTTCGTTTTTTTTTTTTTTTAATATAGATTTTCCCATGTTTTCAAGTTTTCCATGTTTTCTTGTTTTATTGCTTCACCGGTGTTTTCAAGTTGTCCAATCTTTTCAGGTTTTCTGTTTTACTTGTAATTTTAAGTTTTCCAAACTTTTTGGTTTTATTCTCTCACTAATTATAGCACATTGGACTGAATTTTGCATGTGGATTAACTTTCCCTATTATCAGTGTTCTTGCCATCAGGCGAACCCACTCCGACTTCTGAGATACTTGTAATTTACGTCAACATTTTAGTCCAGGTGACAGGTGTAGAGGTTGAACCCGCTACCTCGGCATAAGTACACTGGTTGTTGAGGAGCGAGCGTTCTGATCCACTCGGCCATGCTTACTTCCTATTTCCACATCTCTTCTCCGTGAGTTTTTAGGTCGCCATCTATCCCTCCATAATATGTTATTAATCATATTTAGGTCTTTACCTATCCCTCCATAACATGTTATTAATCACATTTAGGTCTTCATCTATCCTTCCATAACAAGTTATTAATTACATTTAGGGAAACGTCCCATGGGATGGGATGGGATGGGACAGCACACATTTGTATTTCCCACGGGACACATGGGACAGTAGCCATGTCATAGCAAAGTTAGAGCTACCCTTAATTTAAATATTGAGCACAACCCACTACTGGCAACGCCGATCGCATTCCTATATGAACCTAAGGCCTATCCACGTCAATATGGAAGCACTATACTCGAGTTTCGCCCTCGATGGGTAGCGTTGTGGTATTCTGTTGTGATAATTTGGTGTATCCAGTGTGTGCTGCGTGGTTACACACCCGCTTCCCACGCGTGATCCGGGACTGTTTCCGGATCCGGTCACGGATATGCACTACTGACGAGCTCAAATGAGGGCGAAACTCGAGTATAGTGCTTCCATATTGACGTGGATAGGCCTTAGGTTCATACCGGAATGCGATCGGCGTTGCCAGTAGTGGGTTGTGCTCAATATTTAAATTTCAAATCCCGAAACAACCACATAATCAACTGATTATTGCTCACTGGATTTAGGAGGCCTGGTGTTCCTTGCCAGTGAGAAGTCCTGATCGTTCGGGTCGCGGCGATTGGGCAATCTTGAGCATAGCCTACGATGGGTAGCGTTGTGGTATTCTGTTGTGATAATTTGGTGTATCCAGTGTGTGCTGCGTGGTTACACACCCGCTTCACACGCGTGATCCGGGACTGTTTCCGGATCCGGTCACGGATATGCACTACTGACGAGCTCAAATGAGGGCGTAAACTCGAGTATAGTGCTTCCATATTGACGTGGATAGGCCTTAGGTTCATACCGGAATGCGATCGGCGTTGCCAGTAGTGGGTTGTGCTCAATATTTAAATTTCAAATCCCGAAACAACCACATAATCTACCCTTAATTAATTTTTGTTTAAATTATTTTTTAAAACCTTTTTAAAGCCTTTTATCTTTCATTTTTAAAAAATATATATTTGTATCAATTCTTTATCTCGTGGTGGGACACCAGATAAATAAATAAATGCGTGCATGCGCGCTGTTAGCCATTGTTGCTGTAGTTGTTGATTGGCGTCTTTCGTGATTTGTAAATACGAAGCTAGTTTTAATCTGCTGTAATCGAAGTTGTTTTGTTGCCGAATTGCAGTATTTTTATTTGGTTGAAAATATTAGGTACTATATTTATAATCTATAAATATATAGTAGTCATAATTTCAAATAATTTGTGAAGGCAGTCACTTGAAGTCACGGCGTTACTGAGTGTAGGTTGTGTAAGCCTACGGTCCCCAAAATGGCCAACCAAAAATTTGAGCTTCAGGATCTTACTAAAACTGTTGTTGCTAAGATGTTGAGTGGGAGAAAATGCCATTTGATTGATGTTCCGAAAGACGTTGTAAAGTCTTCAACAGCTGATGTTAAAGCAGTTAAATATCTGGAAAGTATTTTAGCACCATTTATTTGCTGTCCAAATTGCAAAACGCTATACAGATGGTATAAGTTGATCAATGAAATATGGGTTAATCAAAGTCGTTATGGAGATGCAATACAGCATAGCATGAAATGTGGTTCCGGTGCTTCTACTAACATCACAAGAGTTTTTTTTAAGCCAAGCAGCGGGAAGTAACAAAACCACCACCAACACTGTCAAATGTGTGGCAAAAAAACAAACAAAAAACAGTTGTTGAACTAATTACATTACATCCAACAGTATCCATTTCGGCTGGATGTGACATTATATGTGGTGCTGCTAACTTTGCTGCAAGATCTACTCACGCTGCAAACAAGGTATATAATTACACTATATCACGGCAAACAGTGACTCGTTCTATTTTGGCGCAATGAAAATTGGCCAAACTGCAGTTTCACAAATTGTTACAGAAAACGGCACAAGATCCAAAATGTGCAAGTTTGGGAATAGCTGACTTTTGGTCTGCAAGAAAAACATATCTTTTGCCATACGGGGGAATTATTGCATGTGGACTAGATCAAAATTGGGAATGGATTACTTTTCCTCTGTCTCTTATAAACATTGACAGTACTGGGTAGAGTGTGGCCTGTATTTATATGTCACTATCTACTATTCTAATTTAGCCTGAACAACAAAACGTACTATCTGCGTGTCTTATTATGCTGTCTGTTCACACACAACCACACACACACACACACACACATATATATATATATATATATATATATACACACACACACACATATATATATATATATATATATATATATATATATATATATATATATATATATATATATATATATATATATATTATATATATATATATTACTATTGATATAACTTTATCGTGTTAACATTGTGAATGACGGAAAATTAGATTTCTTAGACAGATGTTTTTTTAAAAACAAAATTAGATCTTTAAGAATTATAAAATTATATTACAGGCACTATTTTGATTTTATTAATTGCCTTCATTTGTGAGTGTCTGATTTTTGTTGTTTGTCCATCAAGAATGATGATGACCATTCAATTCATCCAGTGGGGTTGAAAGTATGGAGCTGTGAATTCTAAGATGGCTGATAAGGCCTATTATGGCTCGAAATGTTCTTTGACAATGTGGACAAAGAATGCTTGACGTTTCTGGAAGAGGATTTCCTGCAGTGGTTTTTCTGTTCTGTCTTTTCATCACAGCTCTTGCAGTCCTGGTTGCCTCACACGTGACTGATTATATTCACAGCAAGGTCTGTTGGCAATCGCTCGACCCCTGACCACAGCGGTGATCATCTCTGAAGTCACGTGTGCACAGAAAGACGAGTACAGTCAAAACCCAGGTTCTCAGTGCGTCATTCTTCATAATGGGATCGGCTACCTTCATGGTGACCACCTTTGGCATCAGGTAACGCCTAGTGTGGCTATGTGTGATATAGCCTTTTCGCTATGTGTGATACGGCCTTTTGGCTATGTGTGATACGGCCTTTTGGCTATGTGTGATACGGCCTTTTGGCCGGATGTGATACATCCTGTATGGCTAGTGCGATACAGACGTTTAACCCTGTGTGAACACACACTTTTGGCCTAGTGTGACACAGATTATTTTACAATATTGAATAACGATCAGAAATACCACAAGTCCACAGCTCCGCTACTGAAACAATGTTTGTGGTCTGTTCGTCTGTGTGGATACAAATGTTGGACTATAAGTAATGATATTTCCAAATGGTTAAGAATTGGGCACGCAGGCCAGTCTAATATTCTGCCCTTCTTATCTCTCTCTTTCATACATAATTTCATCCATTAATCACTTATGAGGCTAATCAAGAACAACAAAAACAATATCAGTCTTTGCATTACAAAGGCATGGCATATGTGCAAACATCATTACTGCATGTCACTATATTAATTATTAGTGTGTGAATTTTTATTATCTATCGGAGACATACTGTAATAAAGTATTAACACTGGAATAAGTGTAATAATACACTCCATTGTAAGTAATCATACGCGCTGATCGTTTGAAAAACGTATTCATCCCACAACAAAGATGATAAGTAACTTTTGTGTTTATATTTTCATGTAGTTGTTTTTCATGTAGATGTGACGATGTGTGTTGGTTTATTCTGTGCTGACGAAGGATTTAGCCGCAACGTCCAATTGCAGGCTTGTCGATGGGAATTGGATTCCAATGGGAATCCCATTGGAAACGTCCCATGGGATGGTATGGGACGGGACAGCAAATATTTGTATTTCCCAAGGGACAGTAGCCATGTCATAGCAACTTGTTTTTAACCTGTTTAAAATCTTTTATCCTTCCTTTTTCTTTATATACTTGTATCAATTCTTTATCTCGTGTTGGGACACCGGATAAATTAATAAATGTGCGTTTGCGATCATATTACCAACGTTTCAATGTCCATTTAAAAAAAAAATTACTCGCATTACTTTAATGAAGATGATGAAGAATTCTTAAACCGCATTCCGAATATTGTTCAGATTAAAGAAATGGTGTACATACATGAGAACTTCAAAACTTTTTTGACAAACTAGAAATTGATGGTACTACATCTCATTTAATTTTGCTGTTATACTTCCTCCTAGACTATCAGTTGTACAAAGTTGTCAGCAACCGATGTCACAGGCATTCTAGGATACTTCTCTCGCACCACACAAAAGACTTGCTAGTCGTACGAGAGGAATTGGTTACACATTTTATTGCCACTGGCTCTTTGCATCACATCAATGTACAACAAACAGTCGCTAACAAATCACACAAGAATAAATGCACAGAACTTCCTATCACTAGTCGTTTCCTAACCCTATCGCTAATCTATCTACTCGGCTAACGAAACAAGCATCGCTAAGCGATGTTATCACTATGAAGTCTGTGTCCCGTCTGATTCTACTCCGCGTGCTGTTTACACAGGACGCGGAAGGACTTGGGGCGCACTACGGCTTTTGCGTGCGGCCTAATTCAGCACGCTCGAGTAGTGGCCTTTCTTGAGTTACACTCTAGTTTCACGTTGCCGTGATCATGCCGTGACCAGAGTGCTAACTCTCTGGTTGACACCTCCGTGTCTCATGAGAGAACTAATTACTAGTTCCCCTTCCTATCACCTACCCTGCCCTCATGTAGGGGCACTGGGTTACCTCTAATCTACTTGAGGTAGACCACTCATTCAGGGTGGTCTTCCTCCTCTATACTTGAGTCTTTGACACACACCCTCCCCTCCTGTGTTGCGTTACAAACTTTAACTCATGGTTGTGACGCAAGAGGTTTCTAAAAATTAGTGTACCTAATTTTTGTCAAAGACTCCTGATAACTTGGTTCTGGGTATTTCAATAGACCTCTACTGACTATTGTCACAGTGTAGTATCACTTTACTTGGCTACTGCTGATCGCCACAAACTTGTCAGGTTGGCGTGAGCCCTCTTCTCAATCGCAATATTATATAATTAGAGGTTTGTCTGAACCGGACCGTTGTCTTATAAGACCTGCCATCAAATAGTAAATTAACTCACTACCCATACAAAGTTGACTTTCTTAGGGTCAACACATGAATTGCTTCATGTCCCCCATATAATATTAAACAACCCTTGCACATGCTGTGTGCGACAGGCTTTACCTATCTCGCTTCCGCGTGTAAAGTTATATTTCACTGTTAAGTTAGTGTTTCGTTGTCTATTGTGTCCCCTGACCCGAAGTTATATCCCTTTGTTATAAAAAAATGTATGTGCTTTACATGTGTGTTTTCCTGGTTGTTTGCGTGTTTGAATCTAACTAATAATATAATTTAACTTCTAACCTGTGCGTCTGTCTATAAATATGTATGCAAGTTAGTTTTCAAGTGCCATAATTCGGTTAAATGTGGCCACAAACAAGTGTATAACACTAATTCGTGACTACGTTTCCGTCATATGAGACTTAAAATACTTTATCTAAGTTTTAATCTAAACTACACACAAACCATTTGAGACAGCACATTTGAACACTGAAAGCAAACGCTTGACGCAGACAAATAATAAAAAGTCGCGCTGAGCGGCAGAAAACATCCGCTGGCTGCCTTCACTCGCAATTGTATATTTACCACCTTCTCTCACTTTCACACTTCTGTCACACATCTTTCATTCTCACAATTATTTAAAAACCTTGAAGTGACACTGTACAAGTTTAGCTCAGTTTGAAAAGAGTTGAGCTTCATGACTGCGCGTAAGTTACTGCACGAGTCATGTATTTACAAAATATTTACATGGATGAAATAGGGTTGATAGATTGTACCCTAATATTATTAAACACTATATTCTATATAAATACTAATGCTAATTCTCTATCTATATTCTATTTTGTTGTACAAAATTAATCTAATTTAAGGGAAGTAATCTAACTATCTAAAATGAAACTGATGTGAGATGAGTTATGTATCTTTATGACAAGGGTAATGTAAAATGTAACAAAACTTCTAAATAATGTTTCTAATGTTTAAATGAAAAAAATGGATATTTTTAATCTACATGGTCTAAATGAGGTATGTTCATAAGTATAATCCTTTTATCCTATAAAATATAACCTAATTTTAGTCCTAAATGAAAAGGTTGTTAAAGTGTTCATAAAGATGGAATGAAATAAAAATGAAATTAAATGACTACATGGTGTTGTTCCTATCTTAAGCTATTTATACTAATCTTTAATTTGCTGTTATTATGTTTAAAGTACTATTTTACTCTAGTTTTTATGCTAAGTAAGTGGGTAAATTAATGATTTATCTAAATTACAAAAAAAAACAATCTATTCTATTCGCTACATCTAATCTAACTCTATATTAAAGTAACTAATCTAACTATAATTTACCACTATATTAAAACCGTTATATTACATATCACAATCAGTATATATACATAATGTCTATTTACCCCAGGTTAGTGGTTGCCATAACGTATAGAAATTGCTTTCGTTGGCATAGTTTATATATACACACTTATCCTGGGTATGCTATCTAGACTACACAGTCATACTATTGTCCTATGGGTATTTTTACACTCGTTGAGTCCGCTGGTGTCGTAGACAAGTATCTTCGTGTCTATTATTTCACAATGTTCTGACACTGTTCTGATATGAGTAACACAGATGATTCACCGGAGCACAAATGGAGCATAGTAAGTAACGAGCTGTCTATGTACACACGGTGATTTCCTTGTTCTTGGCGCACAGTTGTCAATCTGCTGTCTACGGACACATGGTAGTTCACTGTTCTTAGCACACAGTTCTGATCCTGATGTCTATGTACACAATAGTATATTCTACACAGGATACGTTAAGTGTATAGTAAATGAACATTTCTTAAACTACCTATTCGTGTGGAATATCAGGTATTTCTACCTCAGATGGTCGACTAAGGGTATCAGCAAGGATGTTGTCCCTACCCTTAATATGTTCTATACTAAAAGTATAATTCTGTAATATTAACGAACCCGTGTAGATGCGGTCATTCCGATGTACCCCACTTTGTATGACCGTGATCGGGGAGTTGTCAGTCTGGACCACAAAGTGATTACCCGCCAGAAATCGATGCAACTTCCTCACCGAATAGATGACGCTTAGGGCTTCCAACTCTGATATGGAATATCTGGACTCAGATGGTGTGATCTTGCGGCTCACGTAGCAAATTGGATGGAAGATGCCATCATAAAATTGGCCTAGTACTGCAGCGATGGAAATCCTGCTGGCATCTGTCCTAAGATAATAAACGAGCCTAGGATTAGGCAAGCGGAGGATTGGTACATTACTAAATAGAATTTTCAATTTTGACAATGCAGAAATTAATAATGCATCTTTGACATCTAGTTTTACTGATGCTTTTAAAACATTTGAAAATACACTTGTAATTTCAGCTAAGTTCGGTATGAACTTGCTATAATAATTTACTAAACCCAAAAGGCTCCTGACCTGCTTCTTTGTTGTAGGCATGGTCAGGTTCATAATTTTGGTAATAATTCTATTGTCAGTTTCCAGTTGTCCTTGTGAAATGACATGACCCAAAAACTCAATTTCTTGTAGGCCCAATTCGACTTTGCTCGGTTTGACAGTGAGACCGAAGAGTCGCAACCTATCAAAGACATGTCTTAGTTTCAGTAGGTGTGTTGTCCAGTCCTCTGTATTGACACAAATATCATCTATATAGGTCACCGTATTCGTCACTCCATGTAGTAGATCTCTAGTTAAGCGTACGAAAGTGGCAAGAGCATTACGAAGTCCGAAAGGAAGAAATCGCCACTCGTAAAGGCCTAGAGGTGTTGAGAAAGCAGTAAGATGTATAGATTGAGTTTGCATAGGGACCTGCCAATATCCCTTAGTTAGGTCTAATTTAGAAAAGATTTTGGAGGTGGACATATCCAGAATAAGATCTTCGCAGGAAGGAATTGATTCTGCGTCGATCTTAGTGACGTTGTTGAGTTTTCTATAGTCCACACAAAGACGAATGGTGGAGTCTTTTTTCTTGACCAGGACGATTGGAAAGGAGTACTCAGATGTAGATTTTTGAATTATTCCACTAGCTTCTAAATTAAGAATTTCCTTATTTAGATTTTCTCTATAGCTAAGTGGGATAGAGTACGGCCTGCATTTGATAGGCTTCGAGTCCGAAAGAAGGATGGAGTACTCGATCCTGTCCGTCCTACCTGGAATGTCGGAAAATATGTCCTTATATTCAGTCACTAATTCTATTATCTGTCGTCGTTGTTCTTCTGTCAGTCCCGTTTCTAATCGTATACAATCTAATGTAGCAGTCTTGTCTACAATTGGAACGGGTAGTTCCATCCCGTCGTCGTCTACCTGATTCAGTACGGTTGTGGTGCTAAGTGCGTTTTCTGTAATCTCACTAAGTGTATGCATCTCGTCGGATTTGCCAGTCTCGCTAACTAGTGTAGTTGCGTTGTGTACGTCTGTCGTCTCATCCATAGGTGTGGGTGCAATGTGTTCGTCTGTCACTAATTCTGTCTCTTGTCGTGAAAAGTAAGGTTTCAACATGTTGATATGAAATATCTTTAAGTGTCCGTTTATCGATATTTCATAATCGACATCAGAAATTTTTCGTACCACTTTGAATGGCCCTTGCCATGAGGTCAATAATAGATTCTGTTTGTCTGGAAGTAAAAGCAGTATGTCTTGATCTGGTTCAAGATTACTAGTTCTAGCACCTTTGTTGGGATTGTGATGTTTGAGAATATCTGCACTGTTCACTGGAGTTAGTCCATTTTCCTCCTCCCAGGCGGATATTTCTTCATCTGTGCAGTGCCTTAGCTGGGGTAGATACCCAAGAATTAAATCAGTACAAGGGTTGTCTAGTATTGAACAAGTAAAGGTACCAGAAAGGAACGGGGTGTTTATACGGGCTCTTGCCAGAGGATAGGTTTCTATGTTACCAGAAAAAGTACGGCATTTTACAGAGTCACCAGTATAATCCTTTGGATTAACAAGTTCCTTCTTAACACCAATAATAGAGCTCCCACTGTCAAGCAAACATCGGCATGGCTTCTCATTGACCATTGCAGAGTGAAACAATAGATTGCCTCTGGAGGCTATAGCTGCATTTGCATTCTCCAAGGAGGATGTTACAATATGCCCACATGTAAGTTTGCCGTCTGCATGAAATTGGTGACATCGCTCACAATTGTCAAAACTTAATACATCGTTTACACAACAAACATCTTCAGATTGGTTAAAAGGTAATTCATTTTCAACTTCACACTCAGTCTCACTACCACTATCAGAAGATGTATCAATCAAAATAGCATTGTTGGCCTTCATTCTTTGGCGGCCCAGGCACTTATTTGAATAGTGCCCGTAGCTAGAACAGAAGAAGCATTTGACTGCACGCCTGTATGCAGTTCTTTTGTTTTGTTGCTTCTTAATGACCATCTCAAGATGTGACGGATAGTTTGGTGATTTATCACACATCGAATAAGTATCATGAAGAAGTTGACAATAGACACATTTCGACACTTTCTTATCTTTCTTGTCGACTCTATGAAATGGTTTTTTATTGCTCTGATAGCTTTTAGGTTGGTCCTTACCAAAACAGACTATTTCAGAGTCGCTATTTGATGTCTTAAAAATATCTCTATTTGAGGAAAAATATGCAGAGCCTTTCTTTTCAAATTGTTCTATGGTCTCAATGTCTGACTGCTGCAGGAATTTAGCGAAAGGAGATGGTATTGTGGATATGACTTTATCCATAGCTATTAAGTTTTCAAGTTTTTCAAAATCCTTTCCTATTTTTGATGCACTAAGCCATCTATTTAGTACGCTTTGTACATTTGAGACATAATCGATAAAAGTCTCGCTTGGCTTAGGTTTTAAATTGGAAAACTGTACTTGATACCCAGGGGGCATCAAGTAGAAATGTTGCATTATCCTATCGTGGATGTACTGATAGTTAGATCTAAGATCAGTTGGTATTGATTCTATTACTTTAAGGGGCTCCCCACTTAAGTTTTTCATGTAGATCATGGCCCATATATCGATTGATACTTGGTGTATTTAATTGGTATTCGACATTTTCTGTCCAGGCTGATATGGAATCTTCTTACAAATGGTTTGATAAGTTTTTGTA
>JACEFZ010028179.1:0-52500 GCA_014155875.1 Cepaea nemoralis
TTTCCTTCCGACGTCTCCCCGTTGCTAGTGCTCTCAATGCAGGGCGACGCCAGGAAAAGATAGTCACTAACTTCTCCCAATCCAACACCCGGAGGACGCCCTCTCGCAGGCCTGAAACAGTATCTATCGAGCCTCTCCCCCCTTTCAGCCCCTTATCAACTTCCCCTTCTTTTCTCTCGCATCCCCCTGCTCGTAAAACATCAGTTCATTTAACTTTTCCATTAATTTCACAATACGACGCAAACTATAAAGTCACAAACTTCACTCCTTATTGACACACTGCTTACTATCAAGTCACATTCAATGACACACATTCATCACATAGGAACATGACGATCACACTCTCTGACGCACTCCCACACTCGCCATCAACACTTACGCACGGACCCAGCCATCGCAACATCTGGGTGTGGCCAGGACACACAGGAATGTTCAGACACTCCAAATTGGCAAGTAATGACTATTGTGAACTGCTGTGATTAAGTCCTACGCACACTGATGAGGTTGATGACACTCGACAAACACGGACACACACTACACACGCTTGTATTAAACCAACGTCGGCACAGACCTTCTTGATGAACACAAACAACAGTGATTCCACGACGTACAATAATGTGTGGTCTGGGAATTCCGCTACAGTACACACACGACAGCATCACGTATCAACGTACCCACACACACACTTTTTACACTCAAAGCGCGGGCTCGTCAGTTGTAACAAAGACACACGCACATCCTACACAAACACACTACTCTTCAACACACAGTTAGTCAAACACGACACACAAATCTATCAAGCGCATGACAGTGGTGTTACAGTCGTGCACTCAACACTCAGTAAACTCTTCAGGAAAGTTGCAAAGAAGTGTTTATTCCCACGTACACTATCAATAATTGGGCAGTATCAGTGACACAGTACGCTCATCCAATGCAAGAGAGTACCGCAACAAAAATTGTTACTTGCATCTTGAAGTTATGCATCAAATTGTCACTTATCTTGTCAACACGTCTGACCACAGTGTTGTGAAATCTGTGGTTTTGTTCTGGATACATAAGTTTGCTGCATCTAGCAAACATTCCTGACTGAACTCGCCATCAGAAAATGCTGTCTGTTTACAATTCTTCGTGACAGCACAGACATAGCTTCAGTTGCAGCATCTTGAATTGAAGACTGTTTAGTGAAAACAGTTTGCTGTTTCTCCAAATCTTTCACCACTCAAGCATTTCCTTTCCTCCCTCGGTTGTTAAATGTATCGAAATCGGAATGTTTTGTTGATATGTAAATTGTACTCTCGAGACAGCCACTGACTCACGACACAACAAGCAAACTGATTTGTACCAACTTCTATAAAACAGTACTAGTTGTCCATCATCATTAAAACACGGTATGCATCTTCAATCTACGTTTGTTATTGACACTCATTGTTTTATAAATCGAAACAGTTAGAATTGTACAAAACTTTAAAACGGAAATGAAACAAAACCTACGTCCGGCTGTGTGTGAAACTAAAATATTCGGAAAACAAGTAGTAAACTCAGAATACATTTCAGAAATATATAAAGACTACTACAACAAATAAATTAATTTGAACATTGTAAATGTGGAAATAATTTATGACAGCAAAAGACTTTTTAATTAATATTTTCTTTCAAAATAAATCATTTTATTCACTGGAGAAATACATGTTTTTTCATAAAATCAGCCTTATTAAATTTTTACAAGTCGATAAATATTCTCAATGTAAAAATCGTATAATTCGCATTTTAGCATTGCATGGTTCCAAATGTTGCTGTTTGTAGCCAGGGGCCGGGTTGGGGTGAGCGCCCAACCTTGCAGTAAATACCCTAATGGCTCGTGCATTCATCACCTATGCATCAAACATCCAAGTCCTTGCCTTCTCGTGGCGGAACTGTTTTAACTAGCAGGAGAAGGGGCGGCGACAAGCCACTGGCGCCGAGAAATATCCAGAACGCTCTAGATGTGTATGCACGTATATGCATGCGCAGACATGTGTGCGCGTGCCTAGACACCTAAACTCGAGTAAGACCACAGTCTGCCCTAGCAAAGGAAATGTGCTGACTACGGAGGCAACCAGCCAGGAGGCTCACCACAGAAATCATGATGCCACCAATCAAGCGTAATGAGATCGGGCCATATGCCTCGAAAGGATCCAATCACAGCTACTGGAGGTCCTTCTCAGATGTCATGTGGAGCCAGGGGACCTGAGAATAGAGCGTTTGGCCATACCAAACAAAGACTAAAACTAATGCACTGGAATGCGGAGGGATTCAACAACAAACCAATAGAACTAGAAAACATCTTGGACCAAGAAAAGGTAAGCGTATGCTGCTTGCAAGAAACTTACCTCAACGAAAACGAAATGTTGTCTTGGAAATTGCCAGTACTAAGGACACTACTTTCTGAACTTAGCAGTCAGCTTAAGGACACAATACAGTGGATACCATCCCACTGTGGAGTACCGGAAAACGAGAGAACTGATCGATTGGCTAAGGAAGGAGAGAAAAGAAGAACAGCCTGATGTGTCCGTTACATACCGCGAAAAGAAAAAGAATTATCAAATCAGTCAGAAGGACATCAAAACCTGCCCAAGAAGACTACCACGTTATGGACAGACCAGAACAAGTTATTATTCTGTGCCTCAGAATAGGACACAATAGATTACGCAACCATATATATACAAGATTCAAGATTGGTGAATCAGCCATGTGCACATGTGGATTATTGTCGCAGACAGCAGAGCACATACTCAAAGACTGCCCAAATTACAACATGTCTAAGCAAACCTTCTGGCCTAGAGAGACGACAGTGGAAGATAAACTTTATGGAATGCTGAGTGAAATAAAAAGGACAGTTAAATTCATACAAGAGGCAACATTGGAGTCATAGACATATTTAAGGAGAACGAAAGAAGAAGAAGAAGAAGAAGAAGAAGAAGAAAGAAGAAGAAGAAGAAGAAGTAGGAGGAGGAGGAGGAGGAGGAGGAAGGAAGAGGAGGAGGAGGAGGAGGAGCAGGAGGAGCAGGAGGAGCAGAAGAAGAAGAAGAAGAAGAAGAAGAAGAAGAAGAAAAAGAAGAAGAAGAAGAAGAAGAAGCAGCAGCAGCAGCAGCAGCAGCAGCAGCAGCAGCAGCAGCAGCAGCAGCAGAAGCATTACATTACGAAGGTCAAGGACTGTTTACAAAAATAGATAATTAGACAGAAATTTTATCAAAAATGTTAAAACAATCATAACGGTACATGAAATTCTGTAAAATTCAACAAAATAACTTAAAAACGAAGTAAAATTTTATATTCCTTAATGCGGGCCGCATAAAATCAGTTGGAGGGCCGCATGCGGCCCGCGGGCCGTAGTTTGCCCACCCTGCTATAGACCATATCAGCCCCGGAGTGCCGAGTGCTCAATAAAAACGTGGTCACAGCATCGAATGTCCAATACGCCTTCACGTGTACAAAAAGGGTCCATTACTTGACTTCTATACGATACGCAATGTATATGTTGCATTGTACATTTCGCTTCCACAAATCCATTCTGTTCGTCACTAAATTACATTTATAGTTCCCCTCTTGTTCTTCTCATGATATTTCTGACTAGAATCATTGTGACGTAGCTATATTTTTATTTATTTATTTTTGTTTTTGCGTATGCTCGCTTTGAACTCTATCGTAATCCTTACACGTGTTGTTACTTCTGGTACAATCCTTACACGTGCTGTTTCTTTTAGTGCAATCTTTACACGTGCTGTTACTTCTAGTGCAATCCTAAAACGTGCTGTTTCTTCTAGTGCAATCCTTACACGTGCTGTTACTTCTAGTGCAATCCTTCCACGTGCTGTTACTTCTAGTGCAATCCTTACACGTGCTGTTTCTTCTAGTGCAATCCTTACACGTGCTGTTACTTCTAGTGCAATCCTTAACGTGCTGTTACTTCTAGTGCAATCCTTATACGTGCTGTTTCTTCTAGTGCAATCCTTACACGTGCTGTTACGTCTAGTGTACTGGACTGATGTTTGCGTGTAGATTAGCTTTCCCTGTTACCAGTGTCTTCGCTATCAGACGAACCTACTCCGACTTTAAAGGTACTTGTAATTTACTCCCCCAAGTCAAAGACGAGAAGTC
Organism: Cepaea nemoralis; assembly: GCA_014155875.1. Lineage (NCBI taxonomy): Eukaryota > Metazoa > Mollusca > Gastropoda > Stylommatophora > Helicidae > Cepaea > Cepaea nemoralis. The sequence goes on from JACEFZ010028179.1 coordinate 4,138, forward strand.
AATGTTGTAGTCCAGTAACCAGTTAAGGGTTAAACCAACTATAAGAATATCTCTGCAAAAGCTTTGTGAGATTAATTGTACAACATTCTTCACACTAAATTGATCCTGGTATTTTGAATAGAGAGGTAAACACAGATTGTAACATATCATCGGGTATATCTGAAACATGGCTGGGTTCACTAACATTAAAAAGATTGCCCCTGGAAGCAATGCTACACATAAACAAGTTCACGGGGTTAAAAAAGGAATTACCTACTGCAGAGTTTAAGTGGAACTCCTGAAGTATGACCAACCTGAGGCTCCAAATTGTCACAAAGGCACCGAGCCATTTGCAACAGAAGATTCGTGAATTCAGCCCCAATGGATGGGATAGGTGGTGAATTTATTTCCTATTATGGATTATAATTATTCAGCAGAAACTTCAGTGGACATTAGAACATGACTGTGAGTATTTATTTCTGTCCCGGATAATTATGGACATTAACTGCTTCGCACTGGAGAAGAATACCCACCCGCAATGCCTAAAGGAATACTATAAATTTTTAAAGGGCATTCCCCGGGGAGGGCTGAAAAGAAGGGTAAAAAGATAAGTGAAAAACATTGAGGGACAGTTGAGTTTTGGACCCGACAGTGGAGGTCGGCGGTCGGAAAAAGGTTGGATAGTAGCGGAACTCCGCCCTATGTTTTTCAGTGAGAGTAATTCGAAGGCTAAGTATTAAAGACTGAGCCCAGTTGTCAGCAGCGAGAGTGTTTGGGACTACGTGTCCTGTACCTGTGCCTATACCTTTGTGTGTGTGCGTGTGTGTGTGTGTGTGTGTGTGTGTGTGTGTGTGTGTGTGTGTGTATATATATATATATATATACTATATATATATATATATATATATATATATGGACGTTCCTGAGAAATAATGTTGCATCCGAATGTTCAAATGAAAGTATTGTGTGTGCAGTCTGGTGTTTGGTATTGATATCGTGGTTGATCAGTTGTTAAACACAACATTCACACTGACATACCCTAGACACAACCATAGCCACTCCATCTGTCACTCTGTCATCATTCACTTTGTGACAGTGGTTAAAGTGCATGCTCTCCGGTCACGGAACTCGGTATAGAAGGATTATCTGGAAGGCTCGTCAAACAACTGCAGGAACAGCAGTGCAATATTGGAAACAGAAGAATATTCCATCAACAAATCAATGGGCCAGTATATGGATTTACATTAGTATGAATCAGTCTTAAGCGTAACGACATGTCTTCCAAGTTCAGCCCTGTGATCGTTAGCAGACAGTTCACGAGAGGCCACCACAGGTAGATTTCATACCAAAACAGTCAGCGAGCGTGACAAATACGCATGAAAAAAATCATCCAGGAAACAGGCGATTAGTGGACACAGGATTGTTCACGAAACACAGACAGCGAGTATTTTCTTAGGCAGGAAAAGACAGTCGTGTACGGGGCGGGCTATTTTGTACAGGACAATTGTGTGAGTTCAGGTGGAGCTGAATTTAGGGACAGCGCGGCACGGTCCTGTGCGTGTTGAAGACAGGTTGCGTGTGTAGTGAGTGGCTTAGCGAGACTTGAGCCTTGTAGGAGAAAACAGCACAGAAGGTTACTGTTAACCACGCATGAAGATTATAGTACAAGGGTGTACAGAAACTGAGGTGACCTTGGGAGTCAAGGCCTAGTACAAGGGAAATTTACTGAGGAAATTTCCACTAGCACATATTGATAGATGACTCAGGTGACTGTGAAAGGAGGTCGCAAATGAGAATCAATACCAGTTGTTTTGCACTGAAACCAGGATTTATGTTCGTCGTTGCTAACGTCGTTGTGTTCTCGTCATCATCGCGTCACAGGGAAACAGTCCACAACAGACAATTAGGTGCTGTTACCGCAAGAGTGGTCGTATTTCTCTGCCAAAAGGACTTGCTAAACAGATTTAAAGCGCTGGACATTCGTTGCCATGTTTTTGTTTCACATTGTCGGCAAACGTGAATCCGTACCATCACTTCAAGGTGACAGCGACCAAGCAGATAAACATTCAGTGACTTTAAAGTTATTATCGTCTCCCCAAAACGCAACGAAAACCCTATAGTTCTAGCAGAACAGGAGCCATAACATATATCATACAATCAGGTGCCAGCTCCGCAGGGAGGGTTACAAAAACGTTACGGACTGTGTAGAGACAAGGCGTTCGGACAATTACCATCATCTTCAACTTTTCCGACAGTCGGGACTCGTTATCACCACGTCAAGGAAAAAGTAACAACGTATCAAAACAGTAATTCGTTGTTGGGATCTAGCGTCGTAGTCACTTCAAAACATTAACCAACAGGCATTTCCAGGCTATTATCGGAAACTATTAGAAACAATCTAAGGATGTTTGTGAGAGTCTATCATCGCATTGTTGTCGGCCGACCATTTTGTTTCTTTTGCTTTCATCGTCCTAAGTGTCTTTACCGTATGTGTATCTATATATTTATATGTTATGTCACGTAGTTGTTGGATAGGCATTTTTGCGATTTCTATCTGAATCAGGATAGGCTTGGCAAAACGTTATTCCTTCTTGTGCTTAAGATATTCTTTAAGGAATACGCTAATAAGTTAGCGTGATCGTACGTTTGCATTGGGTGTCCTGAACAATATCCAGAGCCGTAGTATCTTACGTCAAATCTGTGTATATTATTGATTTTAGATTGCTTTTCTTTCATTTCATTATAATTACATATGCTATTTGGTTTCTTCGAATATATGTTATTATTGTGATCCTTCGTGATATCTACTTCATAATGGTTTCTGTCAGTTAATTTTTATGCGCACGGTTTTGTGTCTCATAAGCATGTGCATGTCACTGTTTTTTTAAAATTTCTATGTAATCACCTGTCTGCGTTTCACCAGCCTGTGCGTCTAGCGTCTAGTAAGTGTCATTTATTGTGTATCACTCATTTGTGTATTTATACCTATGTTTAACACTATTTCCAGGAACTTTCTACAACTACTTGTTACATACTTGTGGGAGTATAGGTAATGCAACCCTCACTACCGAGTGCTTACAGAGGGACTGTGTGAGTACAGAGTGATATTATCAGCACTACGAATTTACTTAAAGTTTGAGCGGTGGTGTACTTAGGGAAGGTGCACAAAGACAAGTAGCAGGGTCTTTATATTTATAGTTGACTGACGGACAGCTAAGATGCCTACTTTAATGGAATACATCGAAGCAGGTGAACGAATAGGCCTGAAGGGCAAAGATTTGCAGGAGTTTGCAGAAGCAAAAGTGAAAGAATATAATCAATGGGAAAGAGAACAAAAACAGACTGAAAGAGAACAAAGACAGGCTGAGAGAGAACAAAGACAGGTTGAACTAGAAAACAAACGCCTACAGGAAGAAAAGTTAGCTGAAGCCCAACGCCTACAGGAAGAAAAGTTAGCTGAAGCTAAGCGCCTACACGAAGAGAGAGAGAGAGAGAGAGAGAGAGAGAGAGAGAGAGAGAGAGAGAGAGAGAGAGAGAGAGAGAGAGAGAGAGAGAGAGAGAGAGAGAATGAAACTAGAAATGGAAAAACAAAAGCATCAGTTTCAGATGGAAACTGAAATTGCACTAAAAAAATTAGAACTAGCATCTAAGGGTCAAAGTGAGGAAGGCAGAAGACCTTCGCAGTCGTCACAACGATTGAAATTGCCATATTTTACGGACCGAGACATCCTTGAAGCTTATCTTAACAGATTTGCAGGCTTCTGTTAAGGCTTTAGACATTCCAGAAGGAGAGTATGCTATGAGGCTGAGTGAGAATCTAACGGGAAAGGCTCTAGATACCATGTTCAATTTACCTGTGGCAGAAAGAAACAATTATACTATTCTGCGTCAACGCTTGCTTACAAAGTTCAACCTAACTGAGCATGGATACAGAACAAAGTTCAGACAATTAGTGCCAGAGACAAATCAGGATTTTACAGATTTTGTCAATACAGTGAAGAACACATTTAATAAATGGATGGAGTCTGTAGAAGTTGGACAAGATGTCAGTCGCTTAGTCGATTTGATGGTAAGGGATAAGATATTATCGTCATGTAATGCAGATCACGTGGCTTTCTTTCAAGAACGCAAACCAAAAGATATAGACACAATGTCCCAGTTGGGGCAAAACTACATGACTGCACATCCGAACAGCTCTATTGGCAGACAAATGAGTGACAAAATAGTCTGTGCAGCGTATACTAAACAGGATCAGAATCCTGGGATCAGACCAAGATCGAAAAGTGTAGATTTAACACAGAGGTATGAGCAACAAGGACCTCAAAGACAATGGTTTCCGGAGCAACCATTTTGGCAAGTCAGGACGGTACCCATACAAAAGGGGAATTTTATGAGACGTCCGAATGGTTATGCCGGATGTTGGAATTGTGGGAGCTGGAGACACAAGGCAGCACAGTGTGATGTACAACCATCCAGTGGGCCAACAAATAATAGGAGGAAGGACATTATTTGTTTCAAATATGGCGGGACCGGACACTTCCGCTATCAATGTACGATGGGGGAAACTGATCACTCAAATGCAGCGCAAGTGATTGAGACAATCAATAATGAGAGTTGTAGTGGATGCAAACCTCTTTTTGATAAAGACAGTCAGCCTGTCTTAATGTGCGGTCACCCATTTCAAGCAGGATCAGCAGTGTATGCAGGAGGAAGTTTGAAGCTGCAACATGGGTTTATTAATGGTAGTGAAGCAGTGACACTTAGGGATTCCGGTTGTACGACCATCGGGGTTAGAAAAAGTCTAGTACATCCTTCGGATTACACAGGGAAAAAGGTCAGATGTATAACGTTTAATGGTACAGTAACATTTTACCCATTGGCCGTGATCACAGTGACAACACCATATATCACAGGAAGAGTGACAGCGTGTGTTCTGGACTCAGCAGTGGCAGATCTGATCATTGGAAATGTGCCACGAGTTAAAGAATGTACAGAAGAAGAAATCGAGAACTGGTATAAAAATATGAGGTGAGAAGCAACGCGGTATTTACTAGAAGACAAACAAGATTAGACACGATAGCTGATAAAGAGAAGACTGATCCCAACCAAAGCCCTTTTTTATTCGCATATACTTTACAGGACATCGCTGTGAACAGCAGCATCTTTCAGCTGTCTGTTGATTTCTTTGGCAAGATTACGCTCAGTAGTTTGCCATTGCTTTCTTAGCGACCGGCTCAGTTATCCCGCAAATCACCAGCGGGGGTCGAACCGCCTCCAGCTCTCGCCCGCTACGAGACTCTGCGTGATTAACGGGATTACTGAGAGAAAGTGTTGTAACCCCTCGGTCAGAGAGACCGGCAACCAAAGTCCTAGTGACTGTCAAAGACGAGACAGCACTCTTGAAAATGATTGTCAGATGTATGGTAATCCAGAACAAGCGATCAACGAACGAGAGGGGTGCCTTTGAAGGGACGAATAATAGTCTCACTAACGATGTGTCAGATGACAAGACTATACGCAACAAAGGTGGGATACCTTTGGAGCATAGAGACCGATATATAAGAACAGCTCAGGATATTTCATGTGCAGGGCACATAGGAATAAGGCGTACGCAGCAGAGAGCAATGTACCAGTTATATTGGCCAGGATTTAATAAAGAGGTCAAACTAAACAGAGAATCCGGTGTAACTGTGCAAGAGGCAGATAAGAAAGTTAAGGCAGTTCAGAAGAGTGTTAGTGACATCACTGACCCAGGGTTAGGGTTGGCCAACAGATGTTTTAGGTGTATAGGGACCATGAGTGAGGGCCACACGAGATGGACAGAAGCTGTACCTTTAAAACACAGTACAAGAGAAGTGGTGAAGAAAGCACTATTAGCGGGACGTTCTAGTTTGGGGTTACCTAATGAAACTTTACCTGATAAGGGATGACAATTTACGTGTCAGATGTTTAGAGATGTGAACAGGGTGTTACGCATCACGCGGTTCTATAATACAGTTTCTTAAGAAACGTTTAGTACATAGCTTATAGCTTATTCACAAGGGGGCCTAGTTTGTGTATTCTTGAAGATATTAATAGACCTGCAGGTACACAAATATAATGCTTTTTATGATATGTTGATTATTATGCGATGTATTAGCTCACGCATTGGTACACACGATGGAAAGTTGGTTGTATTGATGTGTGGGGAATATGGGAGTTTACTATGATTACTCGATGTATTATTTAGTGTGGTAGCTGGAGTAAGATGGAGTCATACTTACGGCTACCCAGGCAATGTTTCTGGGTCACATATTTGATAAGCATCTATCTCTCCCATCATTTGAAAACGATGTTTTCTTTTGAGGAGGTGGGTAATGAAACATGCCTGGGTTCACTAACATTAAGGTGATTGCCCTTGATAGAAATGCTACACATAAACAAGTTTACGGGGTTAAAGGGCATTCCCCGGGGAGGGCTGAAAAGAAGGGTAAAAAGACAAGTGAAAAACATCGAGGGACAGTTGCGTTTTGGGACCCGACAGTGGAGGTCGGCGGTCGGAAAAAGGTTGGATAGTAGCGGAGTTAGCGAGAGAACTCCGCCCTGTGATTTCGTCGTCCACGGATGACAGACCGGTACTTGGGTGGCTAACCTTATGGCGACACTAGCGTCACGGTCACTGCTGTCATACCTGGGAGTATACCACCTTACGTCACTCCGTTGAATACCGACAACTAATAACACATTGTTCACTCCATTCTAGAATAGTGTTCGTAAATCAGTTCGGAGTCCGCTAATCTTCCGTCCATCATGTGCCATGCCGGTAACCTAGGCGGTCATGACTCGCCATTTCACTCGATCACCAGAGTCGTGGATCAGCTCAGTGTTCCTGTCTCGACCATGTCAAGTGATCAAGCCATCTAGGTATTTACTTCTCTGTCTTCTTCTTGTTCTCCTCCCCTCGATCTTGCCAGTTATCACCAAGTTCTCCAATTTATTTCTTTTTCAAAAAATATTGACTGTCTACGTCTAATTTCTCTAATCAATTTACGATTTTGATTTGTTTCTTGTAGTACTTGGTCATTGGTTTTTCTGACTGTTCTTTGCATTCTCCTCAGAAACCACATTTCCACAGCCATCAGATGTTTTTCAGCTCGACTGCTCATTGTCCAAGTTTCACATCCATACAAAAGTACAGGCTCTATGTAGCACCTCAACACTCTTTTTCTCGTTTTAATTGACATCTTTTTATTGCTCAGTATGTTTTTCATCTTGCTAAAGGCTACCTTCCCAATGGCAATTCTTGTTCCAATCTCTTCAAGGCAACTCCCATTAGATGTTATTACTAGTATTATTGGTGTTGTTAGTTGATAAGCTGTCTTTAGCATAAGGGGGGTGGCAGAAGTCTAAGACTTTGAGTTGTATGTGTTTCTTAGTCTGCTCTCAGAAAATCTGGCTGTTGTTGAGGCTGAAGTACAAGCGTTGATTTTCGAGAATTCGCTAGACGGTGACGCGGTCATCTACACAGATGGGTCAGTCGTCCGACATGTGAGAAGCTCATGAGCCTTTACAGCTCGGACCGAAGGGAGAATTGTGAAGGAGGACTCTGGTGCTTTCACTGAAACCACAAGTAGCCTGTCCATGGAAGTCATGGCAGTAAGTAAAGCAATAACATGGCTCGAGACACAGACATTCACTAGGGCTTGTTTCCTTAGCGACTCAATGAACATGATCAAGAGGATAGAGGAGGGGTCGATCCGAAGAGAATGGTTGCTGCCTCTGAAGCGGTCTCGGCTGGCAAAGATTAGTTTCATCTTCGTGCCAGGGCATGCGGGAGTACAAGGAAATGAGCGGGCTGACAAGCTCGCAGGTGAGGCTACTGTGGAGGGCGGACGCGCCATGGACCAGGCTGACATTCTGAATGCTCTACGAGAAGTGAGACTTTTGCGAGAACCAAGTGATGACTGTGAATCTACAACAATGGCCAGACTGCGAGAGCAGCAAATTAAAAGAGGGGTGGCCAAACAAGAACACTACGCAGGAAGCCAAAGAAGACTGATAAACCAACACAGAACTGGCGTCGTTAGCCGCTACACGCTGCGGGATTTGCTGAGGATGGGATCCGAGCACTTATGGACTGAATGGTCCGATGTGCAACGAGGATGATCTGTCGATTAACTAACTAACTAACTAACTTCTATCTTGACCCTGGCCTGACTGACTTACATTGTTTCTTTTCTCGTGAGCTAAGATGTTCCGGTCACGTGATACGCAACTTTCTTATTTAGTTTCCCTTAGTGCTATTCATCATCATCATGTGCCCGATCTACCTTTACACGCTTTATCTGAGCGTGTCAGTTAATTGTTTCTGCGTGAATTGTTCTCACTTTTCCCTTTATTGCTCTTTTACCGTAGGCCTTCTGTTAACCTGTAAGCTTAATACTGTAAACCATATATTGCCACATGGCATTGTCTAGGTTTGGCATTGGTAACATAGAGTTGGTAAGAAGAAAGTTTTATAAAGTGTATTTTTGTAGTATCTACTCTTTGGCGAAAGGGATACGAATGCAATTTGTAATTCCGCATACCGCGTTCGAAACACAGCTGCGGGCGATTTGGGAGTAGACCGCCTTGCGTTGGTTTTCATACAATGGTATGAGTGCCGGCTGTTCAGAAACCAATGGCAAATGTAGCAGAATGTAGTAGTTGGGTGTGCAAAGTTACAGCACGCTTGAGCATCAGGATGGAATGAGGAGAAAGATGCTCAAGTCGTGACGTGGCTTGTTGTTAGGTCAGTCAGAAAACACCTAGGACTAGAAGACAGAGGCCGTCATCATGTTTGTATTCTACTATGACTTTGTATCAGCCATAACGTTCAATAAAGATGTTTTATACTAGTCCAAGACTCGTTAGTCCTCTATGCTTCATACTGTTACAGAGGACGAAATGGTGCAGTGACCAGGATTTCGATTTTTGCCGTGGCCACAATGCGAAGTATGAAACCGGCTTGCCATAGCGGACTGATGTGAGATTGTTACCATCCTACTGAGCTAAAGAATATGAACAACCAACAAGTTTTCGCTGGGTCCTTCGAAACAAAAGTTTAAGGCCTTACCATTCTTTTTTTTGGAAGTCAAAAAATTCAAAGTCAAGATTTTGAGATAGAACCACCTACAAATATAGTTGCCAGTGAAGGGAGGCTGTCCCACATTTTTGCCATGCCGTTCCAGACACACGTTAAGATTGTCCAGGCTCAAGAACAAGAATTAGATCCAAAAGTCTTACAAATAAAACAGAAATTAAAAGAAACGGATGAGAATAAGTATAAGAAGAATTATTTAGTTTTGCAAGAGGATGAACAGTTATATTACATGAGTGAAAGAAACGAACAGCTAAGGAAATATATTCCAAAACATTTGGAAAGTGAAGTTTTAAAAGCATATCATGATATGAATGGTCATCTCGGTCGTGATAAATTAGTGAAAGCACTCACGAATAAATATTATTGGCCGAATTTATTTAAAACTGCTTGTAAATATGTAGATACGTGTGAAAGATGCAGATTAAGGAATATGAAAACAATTAAGTGTCCTCTACAAGATACAGATATTCCTCAGTTTCCTATGCAAAAAGTTAGTTTAGATATATCAGGTCCTCACCCTAGAACACTATCGGGGAATGTGTATTTGATTCATATAGTGGACGTCTACAGTCTCTGGCCAGAAATCTATGCAATCCCAGATAAGAGCGCAGATACTATCATTAATATCTTTTTACAGGATTTCATACCAAGGTTTAGTTGCCCACAAAGTATACTTACGGATAATGGTAAAGGATTTGTGAATAAAAAATTTGAAAAATTATTAAAAGATTTGAATATAAAACATATAAAGACCTCATACTATAGACCTTCTTCAAATGCTAGGAACGAAAGACAACATAGGACATTGTACGATGTTATATCAAAGATTGTCGATGAACATGAAAAAGAATGGGATCTATTCCTAGGACCTGCGCTTAGCGCTATACGCACAAATCAAAATGAGAGTACGGGGTTTTCACCATTTTATTTAATACACAGGAGAGAGCCAATACTACCTATAGATAATCTGTTAAAACCAAGACGTAAATACATGGGGGAAGACTTTCAAGAGACCATCATATAAGAAATGCATAAAGCACACGTAAGATTAAAGAATAATATAATTAAAACTAGAGAAAGACAGAAAAAGTACAGAAACGTGAATACAAAATTACAGGAATTTAAAGTAGGTGATAGAGTTTATTACAAGAAGCATAGAAGGAACTCTAAGTTTGATGCTCGTTGGGTTCCAGGTTATTACATTTTAGAAAAGCTAGGAAATGTATCGTACAGTATAAAGAACCAGATCACGGGACATGTGGCAAGGGCACACGTAGAACACTTAAGAAGTGATGAAGATGAGAAGGGAAATAATAATTATAATAATAATTATTATTCAGACACCGGATACTTAGATGAACAAGTCGTCAGAAGAGCTACAATGACCCCAGGTTTTAGAAAAGATCCAGCACAAAGTCAGTTAATAACAACTCCAGTTCGCGATGATACTCAAGAACAGACAATACCGAAAACGATAGAAGAAAAAAATATGAATGAGAGTCATTATGATAGTATAGAATCTATGGAAGAAGAAATAGGTGCTCCATTTAAGAATACTAGACAAGCAACGAAAAGGAGAATAGAGAGACAAAGGAAAAAGAAGTGAAAAGACAGAGAAGAATTAGAGATTATTCATCAAGCGACGAGGATATGCCTCTACTAGAAAGGTCGTTAAGAAATAATGATAGACAAATTAGATGGGATATAGAACAGAAGAAGTTAGCGGCTGCTAGCGAGAGACATACAGATGAAGAAGAGGAAATGGATGAAAAGTCAGAATCAAATAGTAGTATGGAAGAAAGTGATACTTTATACGAAGAAGAAGATATTGATGTGGAGATAGCACTTATTCAAAGAAACTTGGAGTTATTGAAGAAGTGGAAACGTAGGAGGTAAATTGATAGAAAATACTGCAGATAGCAAGATATAAGTTTCATGATTTAAAAAGGAAAGAGATACTTGATGAAGTATATGACACAGTGGAAATGGAAAAGGGTTCTATTGATACTTTTCATAAATTGTTTTGAGGAGTAGACAGTTAGGTATTAATATAACTAATATAGATGTAAATTCGAGTGAAACATATAGTTTTTTTCTCTGTGATTTAATTGCCGATTGATTTTATGTTTTGACTTCTTGAGTTTTCTTAGATAGATAAATAAGTTATTGTTAGTCCGTAAAAGAGACTAACAATAAGATAGGATGTATGTTATATTATTTGAAAATATGTTTTTCCTTGAATGAGTTGATATCTTTATTTAATATGAGGGGAAACATAAATGATGTACAAAAAATTGGGGGGTTATGATGTCCTGTTGTGATTTTATTTCGCTTAACTCATAATTGTTTAAGTGAAATGTCTTGTGTGTGTTAAATTACTTTGTTTACAAATGTATTGGTTAAGTTAAGTTTAAATTATAAACAGTTATGGTTTTGTCCAGTACACGGAACTTTATATAGTACCCTTCGTTCAGAAAGTAGTAATAAACTACTGAGGACTAGTAGAGAGACACACTATCTTGGTGAATAATATGTTCATGGGTATATTCTGTTGCTGTGATAATCAGCATGAAGAGGTTGATATGGCTATGAGGTGTTGGAAACATACGACGGGGTTACTACACAAATAAAATGGTTATGGGGAAGATAAAAATAAGAGCTACATTAAGCCAGCATGGATTGAATATATATGGATTAGACGCCATATTGGGGAAGAAAAGATTAAAGTGAATAAAGCAGTGGGGTAAATGAGGGGTCAGAAATGAACATGGAGCCACGAGATTGTAGAAGAAGAAGTCAGTAACGGCTGTGAAGGCAATTAGTAAAACATGAATTGAATCCATGTTTGACTCCGAAGAATGATTAGATAGACTGTGGATAGCAGTACAATAGTAAAGGGGTGTAAGTGTGTTAATGAGAAATGAACATTGTCACTGTGGAGACAAAATGACATGGGGTTTTTGAGGGTCCGTGATATATGGACTGTAATAGAATAACGTTGATTGCAAGCAGTCACAGACATGAGTTCAGGGGTAGTATATTGTTGCTGTTGATAACAGCATAAATTGACAAGTGGAGGTTTTAGTAGTTATGCCCATAATAAATGGACATTGTGGGTTGCTGAAGTTTTCGGCAAGATTAAGAGAGTACCTGATATAGAGTATTCCTGAGTGAGGTATAGGAGAGATGTGGTTATATTTTAGTAGGTGACGTTTATAATGATAGAGGGAGCTTTGAGTCGAAGGCCCATAATGGACCTTTTTAATTGTGTCCTCGGGATGTGTTTTGTGATTGACATTACAATGCGAGGTTGAGGTAAGGTTCAGAGCCATAAAATTAGTAGTGTCTGTAATATACAGACATTTGGGGAGTGAATAATATTTTTGATGGTTAGTATTTGATGCGGTAGATAGCAGCGTAAACTGTTACCATAATAAGTGGTACTGTAGAAGATATAATTGTTTTAGACTTTATTACATAAAGTCTCAAATGACATAGGTGGGTAAAGGTGTGTGTGGTTTAGGTGAGTGTGGTTTTTGTGAGGAAGAGTTCTACTTCTTTGAATCTCCGGTGCGCACCGATTCTTTGTCTTCCTATCGTGTGCAAGTGATTTCAGGTTGGTTGAAAGTAGAGAAATAGTAATGTGGGGTAATACGGTTAGTGATGACAATAGGGAGTTGAGGTAGTATCAAAAGAGTACGGCGTTTTGAAATTTGGAGATCGTGATAACAGGGTTTAAGCGGATTGCTTATGAAAAGAGGAAGAAGTATTTCAAAAAGGTAACCATATGAGTTATGATGTATTGTATAAAGTTGAGAGGATATGTAAATAATAATATATGTTATGTTATGTTCGTAATGGTTTACTATGTGGCAGGGGAAAGAGTTACGAATAGAATATCTACTTAAAATAGAGTTGGGTTGGGGCAGATTAGAGGAATTGTGGGAAGTAAGAAAAGAGAGGGTATAGAATAGAGGGATTAGGAGTAAAGACTTTTTGAAGGGAAAAAGTCTTTTCAAAACATAGGAAGGTGTAGCAGAATGTAGTAGTTGGGTGTGCAAAGTTACAGCACGCTTGAGCATCAGGATGGAATGAGGAGAAAGATGCTCAAGTCGTGACGTGGCTTGTTGTTAGGTCAGTCAGAAAACACCTAGGACTAGAAGACAGAGGCCGTCATCATGTTTGTATTCTACTATGACTTTGTATCAGCCATAACGTTTAATAAAGATGTTTTATATTAGTCCAAGACTCGTTAGTCCTCTATGCTTCACACTGTTACACAAACTACAGAACTTAAACTTGTCCAGGAATCACAAGCAGCCAAAAAATGCTGGAGTTGACTGTGAGGTCCTGTAAAGGATTCGCAACTAGCTTTAACTAACTGACACGTGTTTGTTCTTCAGTGTTGGTGCCATGTGTCTGATCAACTGGTGTGCCTTATTGCGTCTATTCTCGATCTCGTCTTCTGACTCACCATTTAATCATATTATACTTCCTAAGTACTTAAGTTCTTTGCTGTTTCAACGGGTGTTCTTTTAGATGAATCTTTGTTTTTGTTTTTTCTTCTTTGGTTATGGTCATTATCTCAGTTTTCAGCATCATCACGTGCCATGCCGATAAGAGTGGGTGGTAAATTTCTCCATATCACAAGATCACCAGAGTTGTGGATCAGCTCAATGTTCTTGTCTCGACCATACCACGTTGCTAATCCATCCATGCATTTATTTATCTGCCTTCCCCTTGTTATTTCCCCCTCAGTCTTGCCAGTTGTTACCAAGTTCTTCAATTTATTTTTGCTCATAACTTAACTTTGTTTACTGATGTTTATTTTCCTGTCAACTACCATGCGCACTTCGTTTCGGCTACTTATGTGGACTTGTAGTTCTGCTTCTGATTTTGCCATTAGTGCTTGATCGTCCACAAATATGAGTTCTTTAACGGTGTAATTTGCCGTTGGTTGTTCTTCTGTAATTCTGTTCTTCATGAGAGATGCTGTTGCGGTCCTTGTTTGATAGCTTTCTATACATTGTGAACATTTAATATAATATAATTGAATCTGTGTATATTGTTCGTTTAACCAATTTGTTGTTTTTTCCTGTACACATTTATATCACATTTCTTTGTTTATCTTATCATATTCCTTTTTGTTATATTTAATTTGTTTTCTTTTGTCTATCAATTGTAAAATCCCATCGTCATCCATTTCTTCTTAGCTTTGTTTCCATTCCGGAAATACCTCTTTACTTGGCAGATGAAAATAGTTCCTTAGCATTTACCATTGCCCATCTATATTTTGTGTTTCAGTTATTGCATTGTATCTGTTTTTCACAATCACTATGTATAGTTCTTAAATTTATGTAGCTGCTTTCAGAATATCTTTATAAAGTGTCATGTTTTTACCTTCCCCTCTCTCTCTTTCTCTCGCTCCCCCCCCCCCCACCCCTCTCTCCCTCTCTCCATGCGTACTTTTATTTGTCCACTAAGTGTGGCTTGATCATTGTCACAAGTTGCGTCAGGCATTGATTTCACATTTGTTAATGCGTCTTTATGTATTTTAAAATTAATTAGTATGTAGTCAGTTTGATTGACTGTTGTCTTGTCAGAGCTTACACGTGTGAACAATCGCCTCTTACTCGTACATTGCTCAAACCATATGTTTCTAATCATCATGTCATTTATTTTTTGCAAATTCTATCAGTTTTTCTCTCTTATTTTGTTTTACTTCTTGTTCCTAAACTATAGTCACCAACTTATACATTATATTCTTTCCTTTCCTATTTTTACATATAAATCTCAAAGTATTAGTTTGATTTTTAGATCTGACATGGATCGCCATTTCTGCTTCGTCGTAATTATTTCGTTTTCATGACTGTTTGTAGCTGGTGCATATATTACAACACATTGATATGTATTGGTTTGCTAGTGTCCCTAACTGATAAACTCCAATAACCATCAGTCGCTTTGTCAGTTACTTCGTCTACCAGTACTTCTACAGTTAATGCATGATTTTCACATATGTGTAGCTGTCGATATATGTAAGTTCTTGAAACACCAATGACGCAAACGAAAACCGTAAACTGATTAGAAAGACGTAGGCAGTCAACAGTTTTTGGCCAAATTACGAGAAAAAATAAAGTAGAGAACTTGGTGACAACTGGCAAGACTGCGGGGAAAAACCAAACAAGGGAAAAGGCAGAGAAGTAAATATCTGGATCACTTGACCACATGTCATAGTCGAGACATGAAAACAGAGCTGATCCACGACTCTGGTCATCGTGTAAGATGGTTACACATGACCACCCACGCTTATCGGCATGGTACATGATGATGAACAGTGTGTTTATACAGTGATTGTAAATAAACAACACGAGCATTAGTTTCTTGCATACTGTATTGAACAATCCATTATCAACACATTTCAAATTGTATATCGTGCTTTTAAATAGTATTGACATTACCGCCGCAACACAACAAGCACGCAATGGTGACCCTTATCGTGTAGATATGTCCTATCACAAACACTGTTCAGCCTCATGTTTTCAGCTATGTCGACGAATGCCTCCGAGAACAACGACACTGGAATAGATATCAACTACCATATGGATGGAAAGTTGTTCAATCTCAGAGGGCTGAAAGCTAATGCCAAATCTACCAGCGACACCGTCGGAGAGCTCCTGTTTACTGACGATTGCGCTCTATATACCAACTCAGAGGAAGAAATGCAACACAATGTTTCAACTTTCTCATATGCCTGTGCCAACTTTGGGCTCAATATCAACTTGGAGAAGACTGTAATTATGTACCAGCCAGCTCCAGGATTAATAACGCCGTGTGTAATATCAAAGTGAATGATCATAGACTAAGTGTTGTGGATAAATTCACCTATCTTGGTAGCACTGTGTCCCAAGATGTCACAATTGATGACGAAATGAATGCAAGAATCTCCAAGGCAGCGTGGTCCTTGGCATACTGTACAAGAATGTGTGGGACATAAATGGAATAAGCCTGCAAACAAAGCTGGAAGTCTACAAAGCAGTCGTATTATCTACACTGCTATATGCTTGTGAAACCTGGACTGTTTATCAGCGACACGCTAGGAAATTAAACCACTTCCACTGCAGTCTGTCCTAGGAAGCTACTGAAGATTAAATGGCAAGACAAGATTCCAGACACTGAAGTTCTAGAAAGAGCGCCCATGCCCAACATCCACACTATCCTAATGAAAAATAAGCTCTCACTAAAAGCTTTTGGAATTCATCACGACACTTGGGAGACTTGCTAAAGACCTAAATTCGTGGCGTACATCATTACACAAGGGTGCAGTCACTTGTGAAGTAAACAGAACTGCAAGAGCTGCAAAACACATAACAGGCTGGAAAGAAAAAAACCACTGCCAGAAGATCCTCCTCCTGGAACGTTCAAGCATTCTTTGCCCCCGATGTCAAAGAGCATTTCGACCCAAAATATACCTTACCAGCCATCTTAGAACTCACGGCTGCATACTTTCAACCCCCAATGGATGAAGTGAATGGTCATCATCATTCTTGATGGAAAAACAACACAACACAGTAAGTCTTCCGTAGAACATCGCTCTCATCACAGCCCGCCGACAGATTCTCCATTCATTGCCAGCTCCCCTGCCTGGCGCTTGTTCATGCCCAGTGTTCCTCCAACAGTCCTGTGTCCATATACGTGCTGGGCAAAGCATGCTCCTTCTTCCAGGTACCATGACTTTCAACACTGTTCTTTCCAAATCCTTGTGATGTTGAATATGACCAACTTATTCCAATGAAGTCATGATGCCAATTATGGATCAGTTTTCATTTTGTACAATATTAACAGTGTTGATAATAGATGCACTGTAAATAAATTTGCAGACATCGGCTTTATTTCTATAGAAGGAACATTTCTTTCGCGACGTTATTCTTTGGAGTAAGACCCAAGCTATACCTGAGTTGAACTTTATTGCAAATTTTAAACAGAACATAACATTTCTAATTTCTGTCATTGTAGTGACGTATTAAAGTAGTATCGGTCATATATTGACTGGATTAGCCTGTTTCCAAATCCACTATCTATATTATATAGATTTAGCATACGGACTTTAAAGTAGCTGTTTTGAACTAATCACTTAAACTGGGATTGAATGCTAATACTAATCTTCTGCTATATATAAGTGGCACTGATGTTACACATCTTCTACTAAATACCTGTCTATCTTTCCTCACGCTTCAGTAGTATAAGACGGGTTCCATCCAGTGCTTTTTTCTTGGCGCAAAATCCGATGTGCGCCACAAAAGGGCTATAACTCTTGATACGGCTAATGGGGCGATAATTAGGTCGTATCTAAGGGAGATAATTCTAAGAAAAGACAATTCTTATGTTTCTAAGGGCAGATAACTATTGAGTGGATGTAATAATATTTTAATTAATTATAAAAAATAAAATAAAATAAATAAAAATGAAAACAAATAAATAAAAAGATCGCGCTTGGGGTGGGGGTGGAGAGCGGGTGTGCGGGCGCGTGGGGTGCGGCTAGGTGGTTCGGGTTTAAACACTATCATGATACAGGTTAGAAATGAAACCCTTAAAAAAGTAAAAATGACCCGTATTATTGGCTGTAGTGGGTATGGTTTAGTGACATTCATTGGTAGGGTTGGGTAGCGGTTATTAGTGGCCTGTAGAGGAATCGCAGTGGCTTATTCACTATCATCATACATGTTACAAATGAAAACCTTATAAAGTAAATATGGCCAGTGATATTGATTGTAGTTGGTATGGTGTAGTGAAATTAGTTGATAAGGGGTAAGTGGCGGTTATTAGTGATATGAAGAGTGTCGTAGTGGCGTAGACACTATCATCACACGGGTTACAAATGAAAACCTTAAAAAAGTAAAGATGGTTGGTAATATTTATTGTAGTGGTATGGTTTAGTTAAATTCGGTGCAAAAAGATGGGTGGTGTTATTAGTGGTATGTAGAGGGTCATAATGGCTTATTCACTATCATCATACAGGTTACAAATGAAAATCTTAAATATTAAATGTGATCGGTATTATCGATGTTAGTTGGTATGGCTTAGTGAAATTCGTTGCTAAGGGATGGGTAGCGATTATTAGCGAGCTCTAGAGTGTCGTATTGGTGTAGACACTATCATCATACGGGTACAGATGAAAATCTTAAAAAAGTAAAGATGGTGGGTATTACTGGATGTAGTGGGTATGGCTTAGTGAAATTCGTTATAAAGGGGCGGACCACGTGTTTCTGTATGTCTGTATACCTGTCTGTATGTCTACATATCCGTATATCTATCTATATGGCTGACTGTATGTGTTTTTGTATTTTTGATCGTATGTCTATCTGCTTATTTTTCGTTGGGCTTGTGTGTCTCTGTATGTGTATACTACTCTGCTATCTCTCTGTCTGTTTGACATTTTGTCCATCAGTCTATATGACTTTGTATGCCTATAGGTGACTGATCACTGTAAGACCTACAATGGTACTACAACGCCCGGTAACATGTAAACATATCATCACGAGAGCGTGTGTATCACAGGTTGTGTATGTGATGCCATTCCGAGCATTTGATATAAATATCACATAAGTGTGAAAGTCAGTATTATGACATGTGACTATGCATCGTCATTTCAGGAGCCTGAAACGAACCTGAAATTATGTCTTATATGTCTTTATGTGTCATCACAACAACCATTAAGAAGATGAGTGTTCAAATCTCGTGAATAAAGCTACTTAACTGCTTCCGGTTTTGTAAATTTTAAACAAACTTTAATTAATAAAAGTAATAGTATATAGGAGGTAATATTTAAAAAAAAAAAAAGTTTTAAAGTGAAAATTAAAGCTCACAGCACAGGTTAGGAGGTCGACATATGGAAAACTTTGACGCATATTTAAGAATCCGACCGTCAAAAGCCTTGGGTTTTCCCCACTATATATCTGATGATTGATTGTGTAACAGTACAGCGAAGGGACGATGGACTATCAACAACTCCAAGACGGTTCCAGCTCCATGTTACTTTATTCAGAATCAAGCCAGATGTTGCTCAGTTAAATCATACGTCCATCTCTTCTCTAGTCCCCGATGTTAACTGATCCGTAACAACAAACTACGTCACGACTTGAGCATCTTTCTTCCCATTCCACCCTGATGCTCAAGCGTGCTGTAGTTTTTCCCACCCCATATACACTTACTGCTACAATTGATTGATTTAGGAATCGACATCACAGCATTCGGGGCATTCCCATAAGTGCTCCGTCCCCATCCTCAGTAGCTAGCGAAGAGTTCCAACACTAATAGTACCAGTAGCAATCTGATTATAAGTCTGTCTCGCCTTTCCTCTGAGCGTCGAGCGTCGGCCAGATCCCCTCGTCACTCCTCGCTGTCTCATTCTTGCCAGACCATGGTAATCCGTTTGCTCCTCCGAGGTGTGCACGTTCTCCAACAAGGCCGCAACCGCATCTGCCTTGTCATGTATCAATACTCCACCAAGTTCTGCAGAGCCAGCCAATCTGTCCGCCTGTTCATTTCCCAGCACACCGGCATGCCCCGGAGAAAAGGTCCTGGCGATGCTTGTCAACCGTGACCTCCGAAGCGAAGCAAGCCACTCCCCACGAAGCCTGCCCGTCCTCACCCTCGTCAGCATGCTTTCTGAGTCAGTTACAATCACGATGTGTGTGTGTGTGCGCGCGCGCGTGTGTGTGTCGTATTCTCCATCCAGCGAAGAGCCGCAGTGATTGCCCCACCTCCATTCTTAAGCTGGACGTTGTGGTATCATATGCCAGGCTCTCCTGCCCGAAACATCGACCATTAGCTTTGGCTATGAACCCTCAGCCACTTCTCTCACCTCTTGACACCGAACCATCTGTGTAGATAATCACATCACCCGAGTGAAAATTGTCCTTAATTAGTTGCTGGATTTCCACTTCCGTGGCCCCTGCTGGCCACTCCCTGCACTCCCGGCTTAATGTGATTATAACTCTGCACAAGTCTGACTGCTCCGCTGGCACTCTGACCCACTCCTCTCCACGCCTAATGTTCTTCAAGGGGCACACCTGTCTGATCGTATCCTCAGCCTGAGCCATCCATGATTTCCCTCATTTCAGTCGCTGACCCTTAACTGCGTCCAGCGCCTCATGAAGTGGGTGGTCTGTGTCTGCAGCTACTCTGAGGTATGCCTTCGCCTGCATCACCTTGAGACTGCCAGCAACAGTCGGCAGACCAAGGATGTAACGCATACACACTACTGGGGTGTCTCTAGTGCATCTAAGAATGACCCGCATAGCTTCGCTCTGAATGCGCTCTAACTTCACCAGCTGACTCTCTGAGACACTGAGCAGACCTAATCCATAATCAATTACTGAGAGGATCAAGTGCTGGTATAGTGTGAAATGCATTCTCTGCTCTGTGTCCATTGCAGCCATAGTTTTAAGTGCACTGAGTCCCTTTTTAGATCTTGTCACAACCGTCTCCACATGGTCCTCGAAGGATAGGCTCCTGTCAAATGTGATCCCCAGATACTTCAGTTTGTTCTCTCTGCTGACATTTCTACCATCTATCGCGAGGCTTGGGACATCAGCTCTTACAATCCTGTTGTCCAGAGAGCACCACAAAACCGCCGCCTTTTCCGGGTGGATGACAGCACTCATTTCTGTGCACCAGTCAATCACTTTATCTACTGTCGCCTGTAACCCCTGGGCTGTTTGCTCCCTATCTCTCCTCTGCCTATATGCAAGAATATCATCTGCAAATGTTAGTATTCTTCCAACCCCTGGTGCTTCTAGGTTTTCAATCTTGCTCCTATGCACATTAAAGCGCACCGGTGAGACTGCAGATCCCTGTGGCAGTCCCGAAGTTAACATGTGGCTCTGAGGTCCAAGCACCCAGACGCAGAGCAACCCGACGAGAGTACTGGACGGCTGCTATCCAGTTCACCAACCAGGGATTGATCCCCTTCTCCATCAGTGCGGTCATCAAAATATCATATCGAACTCTATTGTATGCATCCTCGAGATCAAGCGTTATATCTAATGAAAAGTGGTCGACTGTGTATTATAAGGGCGGTTATTACTGTCTGTAGTGGATGCAACTGAAATACTATCATCATACCACTGGCGATGTGTTAGAGATACAAAACTCGTTCTCGAGGTGTGTGATGGTGTACAATCAGTCATATGATCACATGTCTAAAGGATACAACCACGTGCTCTATTTTCATTAGGATCTTCTTAGGCGATCATCTTTAGTTACTCTGGTAGTCCAAGGAATTCAAATAATTTGTCTCAGGAACCCCCTCTCTGTTGTTTTTTTCAAGTTCTTCCTAGGGGTGATGGTCGATGACCATATTCGTTGTCTAGAATAGCGTCTACTAGGCTAGGAAAACAGAAGATTTATCTCCATTAGGTTGGAAAGTCTGCCTAGTCAGCAGAAATTAGGCTGCTTTGTAATCAAAGAGAATGTTAGTGTTAGTTGGTATGAAACATTGAAAGTCGGTTAGAAGATGTGGTAGATGGTATTCAAGAGTTCACCAAGGCAGACGTTGTTTTAAGAAAGGCCGACTTCATAACAGACACTGTTGGTTGGTTGCAGACTTGCCGCTATTGCGGATGTGAAATGTTAAAGTGAGCTTGGTGTGAACACCGTTAGAAATGTTATTTTAGGCAGACTTCGAGAAAAACCCTGTATATTTGAGAGAGGGAACAATGAAATGTTAGTGTAGCAGACATTGTGGTATGGAAAGTTGATGATGGCAGTCATGAGAAATGGTTCCGCGATGACGAATTCCTAAATGATATAGAAACTATGCCAGAAGGAACCACAGACGATCTTGCCATAAATGTTGTTAACTGTCATGAGTGTTTCATTGGAGCACGTGTACAATGGAGGTTTGAAGCTCTTGGTGATGTGACATGGAAATGTTCTGAAGACATCTACGAAAGACAGAGATATTTTATGGTAGAAAGAAACCAAGAATGTATAGAAATGCGTGCGTAGTTTGTAGAAGTGCTTCTTTAACAGGCGACGTTGGAATAGTAAGTTGAAGCTTTGGGTAGTGTAAAAGAAGGAAAGTTGTGACGTTGCTAATTATGTAGTGTGAATTTTCTTTCAGATACAAGTTCAAGACACGCTTGACATACCTATAGAATATACATAACTGGTCTCTATGTGACTGGTTTGAGGATGGTGTGATACAGGGTTATGTTAAGAAGAAAGATAACCCTTGGAAATAATATCATGTTGATGAAAACCCCTTTAATAAGGGTACGTTTATTTTTTCCCGAGAGGATACCTTTGCTGAAGATAATGTGATGTGAAGAATTGGAGCTGGTGCTAGTAATATCTTTATGTGATGCGTTAACAGTGTACTTATTATATCAGTGATAATATGTTACATAACTTACTTGTATCCTTGTGTCTCATAACAAAGTAAAACGTAATAGTGTACCTTGTGTATGTAACTATTAACTCATGTTGATATAATGATAAAAAGAAATGTTTATGATGCTGGCTATTTTAAACTGTTAAACTGGCCTGTTTCTGTGGCTAAGGGATTGCGAACGCGGTTTGTGAGCCCGTATACCCGGATTCGAAACACGGCTGGTGCTGGTTTTTTTCGAAAAAGGTATACGAGCCGGTCGTTCAGAAAGCAACGGTAAACTACTGAACGTAAAACCTGCCCAGGAATCACGAACAGCGAAAAGGCTGGGGTTGACTGCTACGTCCAGTGAAGGACATGCAACTTAATGTATTATTATGTTAAACGTTGGTGGTAAAGCTCTGACGCGTTTTTAAACACAGGTGTCATTGATCTATGAGAGACGCTGATATGCGGATGACCCATTTGGCTAACAAATTTTCCTACGTTTTATAAGTTATGATGAATTATTTATAAGTTTGGTTGAAATATTTCTTTACTTGACCAATAATTTTCCCATTTGGCTAACAAATTTTCCTACTTCTTGTCAGTTTGGTCGATATATTTCTGTATTTGGCCAATCTTTTTCCTTCTTTTTTTATAAGTTTGGTTGAGTTATTTCTGTATTTGGCCTAACTTTTTCCATTTGCTGATAAGTTTCCTACTTTTTATAAGTTTTGACGAGATATTTCTCTCTTTGGGACGATATTTCTTCACATCTGGTTAACAAATGTTCCTATCTTTTTTATAAGTTTGGGTGAGATATTTCTCTCTTTGGCCAATACTTTTTCACACTTGGTTAACAAAGTTTCCTACTTTTCATAAGTTTGGCTGGAGATATTTCGTTACGTGGTCAATCTTTTTCACATTTGGCTAACAAATTTTGCTACTTTTCATAAGTTTGGACAAGATATTTCATTACGTGGTCAATATTTTGCCTATTTGACTAACACATTTTCCTAATTGGTTGATATTTTTCCAAATATGTTAACAAATGTTCTACTTTTTATAAGTTTGGACGAGCTATTTCTGTATTTGACCAATAATTTTAATACTTTGTATAACATATTTTCTTATTTGTCGGTTGAAGAGGTACATAGAAGGTGTACTTTTGTCTGGTTGTGAAGTGTGGCACTGAGCAGGCATACTGAAAAAACATATATTGGTCTTGGAAATGGATGTCTGGAGAAATATGTAAAGACCCGTATGGACACATAGAGAGGTAATGAAAGTGTAGATGTCTAAATTGCAACGTGGTAACGTCGCTAGTTATGACAGCGGACACGCGGCATGTCATGTTAAATGCATTGTCTAAGTTTGAGTTGGGACAGTTTGTTGTGTTCGTGTGTAATATTATACATCTGTTAACATGCACTAGTCACTCGTCTTTGTATGACCCGATAGCTATTACATACAGATACGACTTTACCGACTAGCATCGGTGATCACATTTCTGCACTGTGAGGATGAGAAAGCTTTAGTCGGACACTGTGACACTGTGGTGACTTGTTTATGCACGTGTATGCTGCTTTCGAGACCGGTGTATGTTTTATTGATACCCGGGTGTCTTTGGTGTTACTTAGTGACACTAGTACTACACGGATATAGAAGAGAGAGAGAGAGAGAGAGAGAGAGAGAGAGAGAGAGAGAGAGAGAGAGAGAGAGAGAGAGAGAGAGAGAGAGAGAGAGAGAGAGAGGGGAGGGAAGGGTGAACATTTTGGCCTTCGGATGTAATGTTGACGATGTAGTGGAATCACTCCCATACACGGTGATCATCGTGAGTTAACAACCGATAGGACACCCTTTTTCTGTAGTATCCCTCTTAACCGCGTGTCTCGGATGTGCCATTACCCATGTGACCAGATGCGACGCCGTCTTTGACCGGTTGTGTCATTAGCGACGTGTTCCACGTGTCTCGTTATGCATGTCACTGGATGCATCGCCGTCTTAGACCGGTTGAGTCATTAACCCCGTGTACTGGCTGTACCTTTATGCATGTGATCGGAAGTAGGGCCATCTTTGACTGGTTTTAGCCAGTGAGCCCGTGTCTCAGATGTACCATTACATATGTGATCGGTTGCGCCGCCATCTTTATCGGCTGTAACTATGATCCACGTGGTTTGGTTATGTCCTTATGCATGTGACAGGAAGCACCGCATTCTTTGACCGGCTTTAACCAGTGAACCCGAGTCTCGGATGTACCATTACATATGTAATCGGTTGCGACGCCATCATTGGCCGGCTGTAACTATGACCCACGTGGTTTGGTTGTCTCCTTATGCATGTGACAGGAAGAACCGCCATCTTTGACCGGTTTAGCCAGTGAGAATTGTTCTGGTTGTGTCTTTATGCATCTGACAGGAATCACCGCCAACTTCGACTGGTTTTAGCCAGTGAGCATGTGGTCTGGCTGTATCCCTTAGACATGTGATCATGTGACTGGTTGTACACCATCACACACCCCGAGGACGCCAGTGGTATGATGATAGTGTTTAAGTCCCATCCACTACAGACAGTAATAACCGCCCTTATAATACACAGTCGACCACTTTTCATTAGATATATAGTGGGGAAAACCCAAGCTTCTGACGATCGGATTCTTAAATATGCGTCGAAGTTGTCGATATGTCGACCTCCTAACCTGTGCCGCGATCTTTACTTTTCACTTTAAAACTTCTATTTTTTCCCTTAAATATTACCTCGTATATACTATTACTTTTAGTAAGTAAAGTTTGTTTTAAATATACAAAACCGGAAGCAGTTAAGTAGCTTCATTCACGAGATTTGAAAATTCATCTTCTTAATGGTTGTTGTGATGACACATAAGCACATATAAGACAGAATTTCAGGTTCGGTTCAGGCTCCTGAAATGACGATGCGTAGCCACATGTCATAATACTAACTTTCACACCTATGTGATATTTATGTCAAATGCTCGGAATGGCATCACATACACACCCAGTGATACATACGCTCTCGTGATGATATGTTTACATGTTACCGGGCGTTGTAGTACCATTGTAGGTCTTACAGTGATCAGTCACCTATAGGCATACAAAGTCATATAGACTGGTGGACAAAATGTCAAACAGACAGAGAGATAGCAGAGCAGTATACACATACAGAGGCACACAAGCCCAACGACAATTAAGCAGATAGACATACGATCAAAAACACAAAAACACATACAGTCAGCCATATAGATAGATATACAGATAGGTAGATATACAGACAGGTAGACAGACCGAAACACGTGGTCCGCCCCTTAACAACGAATTTCACTAAGCCATACCCACTACATCCAATACCACCGGTCATCTTTACTTTTTAAGGTTTTCATTTGTAACCCGTATGATGATACTGAATAAGCCACTACGACACTCTACAGATCACTAATAACCGCCACCCACCCCTTATCAATGAATTTCACTAAACCATACCAACTACATCCAATAAATACCGACCATCTTTACTTTTTTAAGATTTTTATTTGTAACCAATGATGATAGTGGCTACACCAATACGACACTTTACAGCTCACTAATAACCGCTACCCACCCCTTAGCAACGAATTTCACTAAGCCATACCAACTACAATCAATAATACCGATCACATTTAATTCTTAAGGTTTTCATTTGTAACCTGTATGATGATAGTGAATAAGCCAATATGACCCTCTACAGACCACTAATAACCACCACCCATCTATTAGAAACGAATTTCACTAAACCATACCACTACAATCAATATTACCGACCATCGTTACTTTTTTAAGGTCTTCATTTGTAACCATTTTGATGATAATGTCGATACCACTATGGCACTCTACATATCACTAATAACGGCCACCTACCCCTTATCAACTAATTTCACTAAACCATACCAAATACAATCAATATCACCGGCCATCTTTACCTTATAAGGTTTTCATTTGTAACCTGTATGATGATAGTGAATACGCCACTACGACCTTCTACAGGCCACTAATAACCGCTACCCACCCCCACCAATGAATGTCACTAAGCCATACTCACTACAGCCAATAATACGGGCCATTTTTACATTTTAAGGGCTTAATTTGTATCCTGTTTTGATGATAGTGTTTAAAACTGAACCGTCTAGCCGCATCCCACGCGCCCGCACACACGCTCTTCACCCCCACCCACGCGCTGTCTTTTTATTTATTTGGTTTCATTTTTATTTATTTTATTTTTTATAATTAATTAACATATTATACACTCACTCAATAGTTATCTACCCTTAGAAACATAAGGAGTGTCTTTTCTTAGAATGATCTCCCTTAGATACGACCTAGTTATCGCCCCCTTAGCCTTATCAGGAGTTATCTGCCTTTGTGGCGCACATCGATTTTGCGCCACAAAAAAGCACTGGATGCAGCCCGTCTTATACTACTCCCTTCTCCCCTGTCTCTCTTCCTCTGCCTCCCTTCCACTATGCGTACGAGCACGTGCGGGTGTATGCGTGTGCTCGCGCGTGCGCCATTGTCTCTGGTTATACATACGACGTGTCTTGAGAAGCCACATTATGTTCTGAGGTAGCAGCTTCTTAAGTAGCATCATACAAATTCTCATTGAGGCCAGGAGGAGATGCATGCATGGTACGGGAAATATTACTCTCACTGAGATGGGATGGAGATGCGTGTCCCGTAAAATAAACTTTACTACGAACGGCAAAGGTATTCGAAGACTTTAAATGATCTAGCTCATTTAACCCTTTCTTCCACTTCCAGGGTACAGTTGTGAGCATCAGTAAGTATGTCTGCTTGTAATCCTTTCGTGCTAGAGCATAGATGGGTGCATTGACCATTGCATTTGCAAAATAGAACAGCTGTGCCACGACTTCTAAAATTTCAGTTTCTTTCGGTGGAAAAAGTTTCAGGTATTTAAAAGGAACGATAATCAGATATGGTAGTCATAAAAAATGAAAACAAACATTAAGATCATAGTTATCTTAATAGTGCTAACAGTTTCTTTGAAATTCCTGATTTGTTCTTTGATCATATTACTGTTTTCACTTCTAAATGCTTTTATGCATTTGTAAAGTTTAATACACACGAGGATATGCAGTATAATCGGAATCCCAACGAATGAATAAATAGTTATAAATCCAAACAAAAAAGTGTAATATCGAGGCATTATTATGTAATAATTACACCTTTTGGGGCCGCTGACGTTTGTGTTATAATTGTTCCAACCCATCATTGGAAGAAAAGCTACTAGAAATATATAAAGCCACAGAAGTATCACGCCTGCTATAGCTGTTTTCACGGTAATGTAGGACTTGTACGTCACTGGCTACATAATGGTGATGTAGCGGTCTATGGCGATGAGTAGTAGGTGCACCAGGGAACCGCCTGCAGCCAGCCAAGCAGACGCGTACTAGAAACGGCAAATATATTTATTATTACATACTGTGTAATTTGTGCTCTTCGAATAGGTCACGACGTACATTGGAATACACAGTACACTCATCAGCAAATTTGCGGTACTCAAACTGACCAATAAAATGTTCCTCGGAGTGTGGAAATGTGAGAACAAAATTGGTGTCCAGACCATCAAATTGTTGCTGGCCAAGATGAAAGGAATGTAGCAAATTGTTTTTCTACTAAATATCTTTTGTACTACAATGACGTCGTAATCTTGCAGGAAATCGTCTTTAGTCTCAATGATGGACATACTGGCTAATTCTGATTCTATACTCACAAGATCCATTGTCAGTAAGGAGCTTTAGTCGTGATGACCTGTAATTTCTCGTGGTGACCTGTATTACTTGTGGTGACCTGTATGGTAGTGCACCTTAGTTGACTGTTCCGAGCTTAACTCTTATTGACAGTTCAGAGCATAACGCTTGTTGACTAATTGGTGAATAACATTTGTTGAATACTTGGAGCATAAAGTTTGTTGACTATTTCCAGTATAAAGTCTGCTGACTATTCTGAACACACCGTTTGTATAGAGTGTAGATTTCTGCAGTAGAACGTCAGAATGTCCTGGTAAATGGAAACTATTAATATGTATTAAAACGTATAGGTAATTTATAATAACAACAATAATCTTATAATTTCAGATAAAATATAATGTAATCAAATAACGCCGTTCTCCCTGGCCTAGGGTTTAGCGACATTCTCCGTAGTCCCGTATACTCTCGTGAGTAACGTGAAGTGCGTGAGAATATGTGGCGGTTCTCTCCGGTCGCTCAGAAAGCAATGGTAAACTACTGAGCGTAATCTTGCCAAGAAATACATAATCAGCTGAAAGATACTGATGTTGACAGGGATGTTTTGTAAAGGATATGCGAACAAAAAAACAAAACAAAAAAATCAAATAGCACTCATACAAGTTAAGAAAATGATATACGCATTCCATACACACACACGCACACACACACACACGTACACACACATACACATACACGTACACACACACACACAAACACACACACACACACACACATATATATATAACATGCGTTAGATTTGATGGTGTCAGAAGTGGTCAATCTTACGATTGATACCCATAGCTCAGGCTTAGATTTGATGAATCTGATGAATGAAACTTAGATCTGATGGATGAGTGAGAGTAGATTTGATGAATGAAAATCACAGTTTATTGCAAAGTTAAATTAAGTTACATTATATCAGATTAATTAATGCAAATGATATTGCCATGTATAATATTTTGGTATTAATATCTGAATTGATGTTCCACTGCTGTAAAAAACGACAATACTTAACGAAATACGACAATACGACAGAAAACAAGACGACCGACAAAACTCACAAGTAAATACCGGATTATTTGTCTTTCCTCTAAAAATTTTGACATTGACTGACAAAATGTTTGCATTATATTAATGTTTGCTTGTCCAAACAACAGGATTGATGTATATAAAATGAGGTGAATATCAGTTGCCCAGACGGTGTGACAAACTCGAGCATAAAGTCATCCACGAGTGGCACTGGAAAAACAGAAATTTAACAAGTCTAGATAAGTACCCCATTTTTAGATTGCTATTTAAAGCAGCACTCTATTTTTTTTATTATTGCTGTATATTATCTGATATTATTCAAATTTGATTTATTTGTACATTGTCTCATTATTGTACATTGATATTGTATTAGTATACCTATAATAATGCCAACTTTAAAAGAGTGCATTGAGGCAGGAAAATATTTTGGTTATACTGGGGATAAATTAGAAGAATGGACAGGAAAGAATTATAAAGAACATACTGATAGAATTGCTGCCGCAGAGAAAGATGAAAGAGATAGAAACGTTGCCGCAGAGAGAGAAGAACATTGCCTACCAGATGTAAAATACTGCACACACAAAGAAATTAATGCCTGGGAGAAATGGCATCAAAAAAGAATGCCAGTGATAAAATTAACTACAACAGATAGAAAAGTATGTTATCAAGAACAGCAACTGGAATCTAGAAATCCAAGGGACGCGACTACTCATAAGACGACAGAACAACATAAGAGATTACATAACATAGAATCTCCTCAGGGAAATTATTGTGATATTTTAAACAAAATTATTGAAGACCAGACTGTTAAACCCACAGAAAGTTGCACTATCAGTAAGACAACGTCACAGAAAAACAATGACACAAATAGACAATATACGAACAGGACAACATAAACACCGCACGTAGAACGAAATGCAGATGCTCTACAGTCCTTTACTAGAAGACAACACAGTCTGAAAAACACAGACGTAAACATAACACACAGTGACATGGTTTTCAAGGGACATAATAAAAAAGACATAGGTCAGAACAGAAACTTACCTTTATGGAATACAACCATCTCCATCTCAGTTGTATTAGAAATGCTACTAAGGATGTTATTGATAGCATTGTACACAGACCAGCTACTGTCAACAGCAACAATATTTCAAATGACAAACCTAGTAATGTTGCTTACAACATCAGTAATAAGAAATATTTTCCACCATTTCTATATGATGTTGTATGTAAAACAAAAGATACCATCTCATTCCACTGGAAAGTAATACCTGAAAAGTTAACTCAGACGCAAATTGTGAGACAGAATTTTGACAGAATGAAATGGTTTCCACTTACTATAAAGCCTGCAAAAGTTGAGTTGGCATTTGATGAAATTGAATTTCTAGGCCATAGAATATCCAAAGGCCAATTAAGCACAGATGACAAAATCGTGACCAAGATTTTAAATCTCACGATGCCTACAACTAAAAGGCAAATTAGAAGCTTATTAGGCCTGGTGAATTATTACAAGTTCATACCGAACTTAGCACAAATAACCAGTGTTTTTTTCGGATCTGTTAAGATCAAACTTGACAATTGATGTACAGAGTGCTACTTTAAAAAAATGCAATGTCACAATTAAAATATTCCTTCTCCAACATCCCTATTTTACGCTTGCCTAACAATGATCTTTCGTATACTATCAGGACGGACGCCAGTGCTACAACGATTTCAGGAGTGTTACTCCAGGCCTACAATAACATATACCATCAAATAGTTTACGTAAGCAGGAAAATCACCCCAGCAGAATCGTGCTATGGCCTTTCTCAGCTTGAAGCCCTAGCAATTGTGTACTGCGTCAGTAAATTGACGAAATACCTTGCCGGGACACACTTCTTCATCGAGACAGACACTTCCCCATTGATGGTGATCGAAAAAGGACAGCCCAAAATCAACCGTATTTATCAATGGGCACTGATTCTACAGAGCTATTCGTTCTCCATCAAACATATCAAGGGCTCGAATATTATTCTAGCTGACTTGCTAACGAGATCTTCGGACTTTCCAGTCGAGCAGAACAGTGACACGACAACATTGCCAGTCATCCAGAATATAGTTAATTAGTTATTGTAAATAGGTAGTATATATTAGAATTAAATGGTTAGTATTATTTTAGTCAAGTTGCATATTCATGTAAATGTTCCCCATAAGTTAAGTAACAGCAAAGTTATATGCTATAACTATAATTTTGTTTTGTTTGAGTAATACAATTTTTTTTTAATTATAGTAATAATGTTTCTCAGCAACAAATTACAAAATCTAAAATAATTCAGTTATAATCATTAATAACTAACTAATTACAGAGAAACATAAAAATTAGTTATATATAAGGGAAGTAAGAAAACTTACAGTATAATCATTTAATTTGCTTAGTTACATTTCTCTAATTTAAAACGTTTATTTAAAGGTAATTACAAAAACTAATCTAAGAATTGGTTTTTTGACCCTTACGATTGCCTATCGCAATCAAACAGTCATGTACATAAATTATCTACATTACAATATTAACTGATGACATTATGATAACTTAAAGATGTCCATATATGTTTTTTTAAAAAAATGATAAACATTTTTAACAATGCATAGTGTGAATGACTGCGTGAAAAGCGTATAAAAGAAGGCATGAATGTATTAAAAGAAGACGTGTAAATATTGGTGCACTTTTTGCACATATGCTTTATCGTAATATTTGTCTTCGTCTTTTGCAACACATGTGAGTGTTCATTGGTTTTATACGTGTCGACATTAGAAGTTACATTACACCTATAGTTATAGATTCAAGAATCACAGTTCGGTAACCATCTCAAAAATTTAGAATAAACCTTCATTTGTGAGATGTAGTAACCTACCTGATGACACTTGAAGAATAAAATTACACATATTATAAACATACACCTATGTTTGTAATTAACACACACATTAGTAGTAACAGAACATGTAAACTAACATAATACGAACATATAACGTGCAAACACCAATTACTAAGAAGGGGAGATTACACTGATACAAGGGACATAAGGGATTAATAAAGGTTATGACTCCACAAGAGAAAATCTACCAACAAGCGGAGAGCGAGATAGGCATAAATCAGTGAACACAGATCTTGAACAAAGATGTTGAGGTAAAATATTATGGAGGCCATGGATGATATATCCATGATTAGTCTCCGTTAAAAGAGAAATTTGTTTCGGGGCACCATTTTTGGGTGTATGAGAGGTTTTACATTTTAATGGGCAACCATCAATATAAGACAATGATTCCTTGGTCCGCTTAACAGCCTCCAGTAGTAAAATGTAGGAGAGTAGTTGACTCTTGGCAACATATAAAGAGTGGTAAGCCGATTATACACCAGTGGGTGGATGCTTCAACAGTGTATCATGCCCTTATAAATCACAGATGTACCCACACAGAGTTACTGACGAATTCCCACAACTCACTGACAAATTAGTTCAGACTAATGTTATAGTTATAGACAACATTGTGTCACAGTTCTTGGGAAGAATTTAGTGACACAATACCGGCGGAGTAGCGGAGGATGTCAGCGTGTTGGGGAATAGAGACAGGACATAGAGAGGACAAGGGACATAATAGAGACAGGACATAGAGAGGACAAGGGACATAATAGAGACAGGACATAGGCAGGGATGCAGTGATGTCATTGACAGGACATCTACAGGACCACAGAGATATGATAGACATTTCATAAGCAAGAGCGCAGAGATGTCATAGACAGGACGTCAACAGGACAATAGAGATGTTAGAGACAGGACATAGGCAGGGACACAGAGATGTCATAGACAGGACATAGACAGGACAAGACCAGTTATAAAAGGGGACACAAGTCTACGGGACTCGTACCTTGGATTGACTAGACAGCGTTGCACTGAACGACCCGACACAACACGGGCGGAACAGCAGTACGACGTGACTGTTGAGACAGCCCGGTTGTCTCGAGATACACGAGGTCCAGTACCACGAGACCAACCGACCAGCGTGAGGAAGGGCAGACGTGAGACTCGACGGTTTAGGGGAAGGATGCTTGTGTTTCTGGAGCGAGTGTATAGATTTTACGGGAGTGCTAGCTGGCGTTGCCATGTTTGAAGATAGCGATTATTTGAGTGCACGGTTTTGTATGATTGCCTGAGTGCTATAGTTGTTTGTTAGCCAGCACTTGTGTATATAATGATTTAACCGCCTTGTGTGCGCATCTGACGATAATCAGGTTCTCCTGAATAAACATTTCATACCACATGAACGACTGATGTGTTCTTGAGTGCATGTGAAGATATCTAAGATTACCTGTGTACGTGTGAGACGCTGACAATTCTGAACTTCCATCTTCAAAATTGATGCGCCTTCATTATTATTCTAATGATCATATTGTTCTTCTCTTGTATCATCATAAAGGTCTTTCACGTAATCTGACCAGGCATGTAAGATCTGATCTTTTTCTAATATGATTGTGCCATCTTGGCTGGTGTGTGTTCTTTTGTTAGTGATGTCAGTAATTCTTTTGTACATTAATTTGGTATTCCGGGTGTTGTATTGGTTTTCAATTTCCTTGCAATTTTCCTCACGCCATGTTTATTCTGCCTCTTTGCATAGCTTCCTAATTTTCCTGTGAATCTCTTTATATTTTTCCTTGTTAGTTTGCTATTTCTTCTTATTTCCATAAGTTTTAAGATGTCTTCCGTCATCCATTTCTTGCGGTCCTATTATCTTTACTTTTGGGGTGTTTGTTTCTGCAGCTTGGTTGACTGATTTCTTTAATATTTCCCATTGGTCATTGACGTCTTGAAATAATATTTCCATATCGGACAATGCATCGAATCTGTTTTATACCTCTACGTTGAATTTATCTTTTATATCCTCACTCTTCGGTGCCTGTAGATCAAATTTTGTGTTTCTTGGAGTATATTTCACTTTCTTTAATGTTATATGTAATTGTTTGTTGTTGCATATCCTTTACAGGGCATCGTTGTCAACACCAGCATCTTTCAGCTGTATTTTTGATTTATGGCAAGATTACGCTCAGTAGTTTGCCATTGCTTTCTGAGCGGCCTGCTCAACTTAAGATTAATCTATTTTCGCTGTAGCAGTCTGCGCTTGCGACTTTAAAGGCATTTCGAAATCTTCTTTTAATGAGAATGTAATCAATCGGAAACAACAACATTGAAATAAATCAACACAACCACAAAACAACTAATAGACAACCAATGACACAGAAAACCAAAGAAACAGACACAAAACATGAAACTGACACAATCTAAGAAAACGATGCAACCACAGAAATCTACACAACCACTTTAAAAAGCCACATTCAATTAAACCAAACAAACAGTAAAACTGACAAACCAACAACAAAAAAAACAAAAACAAAAAAAAACTGTCACAAAGACAGATAAAAAAGAAAATAAACCAAAACAGCCACCGGAACTGACAACCACTGTAACGACCAGAAGCAAAGTAATCGACACAACCACTGAAAATGACACAACCACTCAGACACAAGAAACCTACAACCAATAAAACAGATAACCAAAGAAAAAGATACTACTTAGGAAACCTACACAACCGCCTGAAGCAACCACACTCAAAGAAATAGCCAGTAAAACTGACATAACCAAACAAACCAACACAATCACGATAATACAACCAAAGAAACCAAAACAACCACTGGACCTGACACAACAAAGTCACTATAACGGAGAGAGCCAAAAGAACCGACAGAAAACGATACAACGAAAGAAACAAAAGAAAACGACACATCCAAAGGTGAACCTTATTTGTTCAGGTCAATTTAAGTTGTTGTTTAGGCCAACTTTTTTGTTGATCAGCTCATTTGTGACGTCATCGCCACTCACTTCCCACACCACTAACCACAGATGATGAAAATCTGTTAAGAGGGGGAGGTTCCCCAAAACAGACAATGACAGACATAAACAAACACATCAGATATTTCATTTTTTCACCAACACCTTACATAGCATGCAACACAAAACACTAACACAAGAAAAGCAACATGGCGGGATATCACTACATAACTTACACACAAAACTACAAACATTAAGAATCAACCATATTGGGCACATCTCAATCATCCAGACCAAAGCGCACTAGCATTACACTACACAGCACACAAGATACCAAACCTCAGAACAATACATAACACGGGAGCATAATACGCTGGCATATTTCCGATTTTCTACAGCAATGCATGAAAGCAGTACAAGGAAATGAACACTTGTTACAAGAAACAACACACAAGATATACAAATATCACCACTACAACTCAGGATTAAAAGATGTCAACTACTACTACTACCACCGACATTACTACAACTACCACGTTTTACCTCTACTACCAATATTACTACTACTACTACTACTACTACTACTACTACTACTACTACTACAACAACTACTACTACTCAGACAGATAGCCTAATGTCAATTATGCAGTTGTAACACATAAGAGATAGAACACATTTACTATTATTTCCAACAATCACAGCTACACAGACTGAATTACAACGACTAATACATGCGCACACAGGCAAACAAACATAACAAATTAACAACTCAACTTCAGCAAATACAAACAACTCCCTCAACATATTCAAAATACACCCTTAGCCATTTTAAAACACACCCATAGCAAATACACATCACTCCCTCATCAAATACACAACACTCCTTCAACAAATTTAAAACACCCTGCAATGCTGATTCCATTTATTTATTCTACATTTCTGAAACTATTTTCACTGTACAAAGAAAAAAGATCTGGAAACATTACACATCCCTGCCAAACACCACTCTTAATAGGCTGAAACTGTCCCACTTCATTATCAATCCTTATGGCAGCTTGTTGTTTCCAATATATGTTTTTTTTTTTTATAAGATTCACTTGCTTAATAATATTCCCACTTAGTAGAATACAAACACCTAATCAGGAAGACGTATGTTGAAGATGTGTATACACACATATAACGCTTGAGACACTAAACCACTCTCACAGAAAAAAAAAATAAAAATAAACAGAGCGTAGGAATCGATAACGGTAACTTTTCAAATACAACTTACCGGCTAAAAAACAAATCGATTGTTTATAGAATAGTGGTCTCCCCTTTAATTATTTATTTTTGCGGAGTCAATTTGTTTGATGAAAATAGTTCCTAAGTATTTCCTATTGCTCATCTATATTTTGTGTTTTAGTTATTGCATTCTTGAAGTACAACGAAAGGAGACGAAGCCTTGCTACAAACCTTTGAGAACAAAGTTTTAAGACGCATCTTTGGACCCATTAGGGATACACAAAGTGGAGAGTGGAAAAGAAGAAGTAACAAAGACATTTATGATCTGTTTAAGTCCCCGCTAATCACTGGTATCATGAAGGCTAATAGACTACAATGGCTGGGGCATATAGAAAGAATGGAAGATAATAGGGAAACAAAACTCGCTTACACTTAGGAAATAAATGACCGTAGACCCCGAAGTAGACCAAGAAGACGGTGGAGAGATAATATATATACAGACCTACAAGCACTTGGAATCAACGACTGGCAAGAGAAGGTCAACCAGAGAGACGAATGGAGACGGATTGTATCTGCAGCAAAGACGAAGAAGAAGAAGAAGAAGAAGAAGAAGAAGAAGTTATTGCATTCTAACAGTTTTTCACAATCACTCTGTATAGCTTTTACATTCATGTATCTGCTTTTAGAATCAGTTATCAGTTATCAGTTGGGGTATCTTCATTGCACTACGGACATGTCCATAGGTGCTCAGATCCTCCCCCAGCATATGCAACAGCGTCCGGTGGCTAATAGTGCCAGTTCTGTGTTGGTTGACGAGGCGCCATGTTTTCCCGATGTACCTCTCGCGTCTGGCCGTGCCGATTCTTACTTCCAAGTCTTTCATCCTGGACAGCGATGTGGATTCACTGACGTCAAAGTCCTCTGTTCTCGCCATATCTTTTAGGACGTTAATAACATCGGCACGATCCATGGGCTGGCCATCTACGGGGAGTGCAGAGCCAGCCAGTTTATCAGCTCGTTCATTTCCCTCGACTCCCGCATGTCCCGGGACGAAGATGAAGGTGACTTTACGGACAACAGACTTCCGCAGCGACTCAGTCCACTGTCTACGTACAGATCCAGCTTCGACCTTCTGAATCATGCTTATTGAATCACTTAGTACACACACGTTGGTATAATGCTGTGATTCCAGCCATATGAAAGCCTGTGTAACTGCCATCACCTCCATCGTCATGCTGCTCGTGGTCATAAAGTGGGCACCACTGGATTCTTGAACGGTTCGGCCCGCTGAACGGGCTGTAAATGCCCACGGACTTCTCTGCTGCTTTACAACAGATCCATCTGTATATATGAGCACTTCGGGGCTATCTGAGTGTTCATAGATGAGCGTGGTGATCTCTGCATTGACAGCGGCAGGGTTCTGCTCTCTGCGGCGTCTGTCGAGTGTGATAATGCAGGAGAAAGTGCACTTAAAAGCTGGAGGCACCGGCACCCATTCCTTGCCGGGGTTGATACTGGTAAGACTGCAGACCTGTCTGACGACATCTTCCGCCCGACCCATCCATGATTTGCCTCTATATAGCCTGTCACCCTTTTCTCTGAATATAGCGTCATGCAGAGGGTGCTGCTCATCTGCACTTATTTTTAAGTATGCACGAGCTCTCCAGATCTTGATCCTGTGTTCCATTGTCGGGAAGTCAAGGAGGTATCTCATTGCTACACAGCTGGTGTCTCTCGTGCAGCCCAAAATGATGTGCATGGCTTCGTTTTGTACCTTTTCAAGTCTTCCAATCTGTGTAGGGCTGACAGTGAGGATGGCCAGGGCATACTCGATGCGTGAAAGCACCAGTCCTTGGAACAGAAGTATTAGCAGTCTTTGCTCGATATTGGCAGTCGCCATGACTCTCATTGCTGACAAACCTACTGCTTTTAGAATATCCCTATTAAGTACAATGGTCTTACCCTTTTCCCTCTCTCCCCTCCCTTTCCTTCAGTGTCTGTCTCTGTCTCTACAGGCGTACTTTTATTTGTCAGTTACGTGGTACGCGATTACTGTAACAGTCGGCGCCAGGTATGGATTTCATATTAGTGAATGCATTTCTATTTTTATTTTTCTTTTTAATTAATTAGTCTAAAGTCAATTTTATTGACTGTTGTCTTGTCGGAGTTCACAGGTGTTAACAGTCGTCTCTTACTCGTACATTGCTCAAACCAGATGTTTCTAATCATCAAGATATTTATTTTTGCAAATTCTATCAGTTTTTCTCTCTTTTATTTAATTACATTTTGCTAAATGCATCCAAATGTTGTTAAACCATAATCACCAGATATACCTTCTATTCTTTCATTTCCTACTTTTGCTTTTAAATCTCAAAGTATTAGTTTGATTTCTTTAGATTTGATATGAAAAGCCGCAATTTCTGCTTCATCGTGTGTATTTTTTTTTCCCCCATTACTGCATGTAGCTGGTGAATATATTTACAAATCATTTATATGTATTGATTTGCCTGTGTCCTTATCTGATATACTCAAATAACAATCAATCGCCTTGGCAGTTACATAGTCATTCAGTACTCCTACAGTTAATGCACGATTGTGATATATGCGCAGCTTTCGGTTTATATTTGTATTTATAATTTGTTGAAATATCCATGAGCAGGTTATACAAGAAGCTTAAGAAAACCGTAAACTGATTAGAGACGTAGACAGTCAACATTATGGGCACGTTATGAGAAGAAATAAACTAAAGAACTTGGTGACACTGGCAAGATTGAGGGTTTGGGGTGACAAAGAGGAGGCACATAAGTAAATGTCTTGATCAGAGAAGCAACGGCTGCAACAGTATATATTCATTCATTCATTCATTAATTCGTTCGTTCGTTCGTTCGTTCGTTCGTTCATTCATTCATTCATTCATTCATTCATTCATTCATTCATTCATTCAGTCTCATGTCCTTTACAGAACCTCGCTCCCATAACAACGTTACGGAAAACCTCTCCATCATAAGCAAGATGTCCCGCGTCTTATCCACCCATCTGGAGATCAGCCGCTACATCCTGCACCCATCTTCTCTTTGACCTTCCTCTTCCTCTCTTCTCAGGCATATACCCCTCCATTATTGTTCTCTCCAAACTTTCATGACGTTTCAAGTGACCAAAATATTTCAATTGTCTTTGTTTTATCGTCTTTAATAGCCAAGCTTCTTCAATATTCAGCTCTTGAAGCATGGATGCATTTGTTTTTTTTTAAATTTTTCTTTATCTAAGATATTCTTAGAACTCGTCTATAACATTTATATTCAAAGGCATTTATGCGCTGTTCAGCTTGTTTAGGAAGTGTTCAGCTACACGTATATAATGGTTTTTATGAAATATCTGGATGGCTTCGGCATGGTCGAGACAAGAACACAGAGCTGGTCCGAGACTCCGGTCATCGTGTGAGATGGCGAATCATGAACGCCCATGCTTATCGGCATGGCACATGATGATGAAAAGAGTGTTGATACAGAGATTCTAAAAACAACACGGGCATTAGTTTCTTACATACTTTATTGAACAATTCATTTTTAACACAATTCAAATTGTATATCGTGCTGTTCAATAGTATTGAAATGATTGTGGCACACAACGGGCACATAACGTTGAGCCACATCTTGTAGCAAGTCTTCCGTAAAACATCGCCCTCATCACAGCCCGCCGACAGATTCTCCTTTCATTGCCAGCTCCCCTACCTGGCGCATGTTCATGCCCACTGTTCCTCCGACGTCCTGTGTCCATATCCATGCTGGGCAAAGCATGCTCCTTCATTCAGGAACCATGACTTTCCAAACCCTTGTGATGTTGAATATGACCAACATATTCGAGTGTTCGAGTCATGATACTGTTTATGGATCAATTTTCATCTTGTACAAAATCAACAGTGTTGACAATAGATGTAAATTAAATGCAGAAAGCGACTACATTTATATAGATGGATCCACTTCTATCGCGATTTTATTCATTGGGGCTGATTAAGAACCGAGCTATAACCGGGTTGAACTTTATTGCAAATTGTAAACTGAACACAACATTTCCATTTCTGTCATTTTAGTGACGTATTAAAATAGTATCATGTTTAAATATATATATATATATATATATATATATATATATATATATATATTATATATATATATATATATATATATATATATATATATATATATATACACACATATATATATTTATAAAACAAAGTGTATGTATGTAAATATGTGTGTATGTATATATGTATGTATGTAAATATGTATGTCCTTTATTTGTTCGCGAACGGCCCATCCGATTGAGATGAAATTTTCTACACGCCTTCCTTTCATTCCAGAGCTGTCAACTGTCATAGTTTTTTTTTCTTCTTCCTCCTCCTCCCTCCTCCCCCTCCCAAAATACGTACGTAAATATATGATGATGATGATGAAAGAATCCCCGAACCAAAACGCTAGGGAAAGGGAAGAAAATGACGTGACTACACAGAATCGTCACACGGCAATCATCATCATCAAGTGCCGTGCCGGCTGGCGTAGGCGTTCATGGCTGTCTGTAGATCTCAGTCTTTGTTTTTTTTAATCAACTCTGCTGCTGATATTCCTCCATGCCACGGCAATATCAATAACAATTCATCTTTTTATGTGTAAGGAAGTTATCTACAGTCGTGTAGAAGGGAAGAACTAGACGAGTATGAATTCGGAATGGCGAACTCTCTCCCCCTCTCTTCTCCTCCCTCTACCTCCTCCCTCCACCCTTCTCCTCTTCCTCCTCCCTCTCATCCCTCTCCCTCCTACCTCCTCCTTCTCCCTCTTCCTTCTCCCTCTTCCTCTCCCCTTCTCCTCCATCCTCCTCCCTCCTACTCCCTCCGCCTCCTCCCCACTCCTCCCTCATCTTCCCTCCTCCTCCCTCTCCCTCCTCATCCCTCCTCCTCCTGCCTCCCTCCTCCTCCTCCTGCCTCCTTCTCCTTCATCATCCTCCCTCCTCCTTCTCCCTTCTTCTCCCTCTTCCCTCTTCCTCCTCCTACCTCCTCCCTCCTCCTCCTCCCTCCACCCTCCTCCTCCCCCTACCTGCCTTTGGAGAGTCTGCATGCAAGCTGTAATAAAGTATCTGAACCTACAGTCAATGAAACTACCAATAAGAAGAGCGACGACTACCCACAGACGAACACAAAAACTTGTGAGAGGAAGGAGGACCAAGACACCAGAATCAGAAACACTGATTCAAACACAGTCAGATGGGTGGTCAAGCGGCTAAAAATGGAGCTTACTGATCAACAAATACAGAAGCAGCTGCAGGAAGAAAATCTTCACGTCAACATTTTGAAGGCAGAGCGGATTCTTACCTACTCAGAATTAAATGAGATGCTCCACACCAGGGACTGGGCGAACCCGGGCCGGGT
The DNA here is from genome assembly GCA_014155875.1 of Cepaea nemoralis. Classification (NCBI taxonomy): domain Eukaryota; kingdom Metazoa; phylum Mollusca; class Gastropoda; order Stylommatophora; family Helicidae; genus Cepaea; species Cepaea nemoralis. The sequence goes on from JACEFZ010028179.1 coordinate 45,937, forward strand.
CAGGCAGACAGACAGACAGACAGACAGACAGACAGACAGACAGACAGACAGACAGACAGACAGACAGATAGATAGATAGATAGATAGATAGATAGATAGATAGATAGATAGATAGATAGATAGATAGATAAACAGACAGGAAGGGAGGGAGGGAGGGAGGGATAGACGGAGGGAGAGACAGAGGGATGGGTCTATTAGACAGACAGACAGATAGACAGACAGACAGAGATAGATAGATAGACAAACAGACAGACAGACAGACACAGACAGACAGACAGACAGACAGACAGACAGACAGACAGACAGACAGACAGACAGACAGACAGACAGACAGTCGGTAACGGGAACGAGAACTTATATGACTACTTATATGAATTAAATGAGATGCTCCCCACCAGGGACTGGGCGAAGCCGGGCCGGGTCAGCTAGTGTATATATATATATATATATATATATATAGAGAGAGAGAGAGAGAGAGAGAGAGAGACTGGTTTAATGCCTTGATCCAGTTTATGGAGAAAAAAAAAAAAGATCATGGCATTGGTTAGATCAAGTGCGGTCTATACGAGGAGACCGTGCAAAGTTACCCGCCACGAGCGATGGTCACATCAGCGTGAAAAGCACTTTAACGCTAAAGACGCTGCTTTCAAGGGTGCATTTTCCCGGAGACTCCTGGGAGACGGCGCTGAAGCTACGGAGTTCATGCTTTATGCGACACTTTCGGCGAGTCGCTAGTAGAATGTTGTTAGTAATTGTGGTTGCTGAATTGTTCTGGTAACTGGTAACGTTGAGTAATTGCGCTTATAAATGAAGTGTATTTTGTGATTAGCCAATAGAGTATGGAAAAACGATGTGCGTTGAGTTTTCAAGCTTGCATTCGACTTGTGCACAGTGTGAGTGGTTCAGAGGTAAAGAAAGAACAGTTGTATATAATTAAGTGTAACACTGCGAGGAGAATATCAGAGAGATGCGGTACTCAAATGTAATGTCTAACATTCAAGATAACGTTTACTGAGATGTGCTCAAGAGAAAGAAGTCACATATGTAATTCAAATTAATTATATCCGCTCTAAACGACACTATTTGTCGCTGTCGACGATGTCAGCTATTTGTGACTCCATCATGCTCCGCAGGACAGTAACAATGACTTAATTAACAAACACAATATACAGCTACAGAGTTCAGCTGCAGTTTCAGCAACAAGAATAAATATATCTATCAAGCTGATCCGTGGCAATGAGCCTGTTTCGAAATCCACTATATATATATATATTGTCGCGAAATACCGCGTTAACATCCCAGAATATTTTCTCGGTCTCCAAATTTGAGAGGCCAAATTGGAGAAAGAATGAATTAATCACGCTGCTGCATGGCTATCTAGTCGTGAAGTAAGATTACTCACAAAAAGCCTCTAGCCATGACGTAAGCTTGCAGATGGCAAGTAAAATGGGCTGCTTGAGACTTGAGACGGACACAGCTAGATAATTAGTCTACACCTTGGAAATCTGCTGACCCAGACGGGCTATAACACCACACAGACACATTGGCACCTTCTCGCCCAGGTAGACACTGGCTAAATCAACAATGAACTGGGCCAGTGGTTGAATAAAGGCTATTACCTGTAGCCAGGTGGAGAATGTCAGAGATAGTGAAATCAAACAACCCAGGCGTGAACAACATATTGACCCAGGTGGAGATAATAGCCCTAGGGCTGTAAACAAGCCAAGTTTACTCAGACTGGTAGACTCAGAAAAGTGTGAAAACAGACTTTGTAAAACCGGTCAGCTGTGAAGTGACAGGACTGGCCACAAAGAGTAAATGTTGGCTATTAAAACCGAATCAGGAATGCCAGAGGGTGTGATGGCCAAGTTTTGCAGTGAGAATTGCAATTAATGCCAGGGGGAGATAAGGAAGAATTTATGACTGGAATTCCTGGGAGACAAGTGTCTACTTCTAGGCTAGGTATAAAAACCCATGCTAGACCGGTTCCCTTTAGAATAAGTCAGACATTCGAGCAGGTGAGAAGAGAGAGAGTAAATGTAGATTTCTTAGTAACTATCTAAGCATTTTAGTTGTATGTACTGATTTTCAGTCTATATCTGACCTAGGTTATTTCAAGAAATATCATTGTCTAAGTATTCTTTTAGGTGTCTTGGTAGATGCTTGTTATTTCGTTGTACACTATCCTAGTGGCCTTTTGGTGTGTGCATTTGTTGTACAGAATATAGTCAACTGACTATTTCCTTAATTCTTACCACAGCAGTGGCTAATTTGTGACTAAACCGGGCAGATCAGAAATGTGCCTGTTCTGTGTGGTCAATTCAATTAGACTTGTTGTATATCTCATTTTGTAGCTACACAATATTAGTACTAATTAATAATGCCTTATACTGTTATGTTGAGTATCATTATACGTCCATTTTGAAGTAATGTAATGTTTGCATATCGGATGTTTGATTTAGTTAAGTTGTCATATGCATAATTTTTGTTATACTTTGGACGTGCACTATGCAGACTTGAATTTGTTCTGTAACGTATATGGAAACTATGTTTCCCAGTTTGTTGGAGACAAGGATATTACTTCCTTTTTGCATTCATATTACGTATGTAAGAATAACCTTATATGCCACTTTGAATTTGCATACCTTAGGTTTAGTTGATGTTGATTTGTTATATGGTAACTCACTAAAGAATCATGTGGTGTTATGCTATTGTGTGCGCATTGGCACACTGGCCTTCGATTGTGTTGGAAGCAGAGGTGTAATGGTACAGACATTATCCACAATTGGTATAGGGTATATGGTGCTAAACATTTTCAGTGTATTGTGGGCGTGCGTTCACGGTAATTCACGAAAAGCTGGCACAGATACTGGTCACGGCTTGTAAGCCCGGATGATCAGGAACTATTGTGATACCAGGATTACCGACCCTGTGAGCTACTAAACCTACTTTGGACGGAGCGGCTGTACGACCCAGAATGTCTGTATTAGCGCCAAACGACATGGGACGGCAGAAATGTAATAATTACAGGCATGTGAGACAATTGAAAAGCCCGTCCCAGACTAAGACCGTAGGACAGAGATATGGAGGGAGAAGGAGGATGGTGAACGCAGTAGAGCTAGAAAATAAACTTGGCCAGACTGGTCATTGTATATGTATGTGCTATAATATATGTAGTACTTAGGATTTTACTGATGTAGAACTAGATATAACACATTCTTAACATTCTTCCTAGCTCTCAATAAGAGCGCCTGGATATAGATCTCAAGAACGAGTGACAACCAGGTAGTGGCAGGACTGACAGGCGTCAGAATACCAGCAAGCTGTTTTGTTTCTACTGGAGAGTTCGCTGATATGGACCACAGATCCAGATAGTTGACAAGTAACATTGAAGTTATGTAATGTTTGTTATCATTATCAATATGTTATATGATTTCATCATCATCATCTTGAAAAACATCAGATGTTTACTAATAATGATAGCCAATAAATGTTGTAGTTTATTTTAAACTCATAGTTCAGTCGTTATATTTTAAAATTCCAATTGTGCATACGTGTTGTGTGTACATTGGTGGGGGCTTACTTACACACCAAGGAAGAGAGCAGTCAGGGAGAAAAACCTGTACTGGGATAGTTGTCAATACTCTTAAATTTAGACTTAAAAATCTAACCTTCTCTACCCTTCTCTTTCCCATTCCTTGGCGAATATTCAGCACAGTTCATTTCAATTTTGTTACTAGCCATTTGGAGCTGTATGTTGGATATTCAGGGCTTAATCTGTCGTTCAACCATATAGATTTCGTCCCTAGTCAATTTCTGACTATTTGGGGTTGCACGTCAGTGAATAACACTTTCATCTAGGCGGTGGCCACCCCAACTTCTGACACACACACACACACACACACACACACACACACACACACACACACACACACACACACACACACACATACACACACATACACACACACACACACATATATATATATATATATATATATATATATATATATATATATATATATATATATATATATAGAGAGAGAGAGAGAGAGAGAGAGAGAGAGATTTAGCTTACGGATATTAAGTACATGTTTTGAACGAATCACTGTAATTGGCATTGAATGCTAATACTAATCTTCTGCTCTATATGAGTGGCACTGATGTTACACATCTTCTAGTCAATACCTATCTATCTTTCCCTACCCTTCTCCCCCTGCCTTTCTATATCTCCCTTCCACTATGCTTAGAGCGCGCGCGAGTGTATGTGTGTGCTCCCGCTTGCGCCGTTGTCTCTGGTTATACATACGACATGAGTTGAGAAGTCACATTATGTTCTGAGGTAGCATCTTCTTTAGTCGCATCACGCAAATTCTCATTGAGGCGAGGAGGAGATGCGTGTATGGTAAGGGAAATATTACTTTCACTGAGGCAGGAGGGAGATGCGTGCCTGGTAAGCAAAACATGGCTACTAATGGCAAAGGTATTCGACGATTTTAGACGTTCTAGCTTTAACCCTTTCTTCCACTTCCAGGGTACAGTTGTGAGCATCAGTAAGTATGTCTGCTTGTAATCCTTTCGTGCTAGAGCGTAGATGGGTGCATTGACCATTGCATTTGCAAAACTGAACAGCTGTGACACGACTTTTAAAATTTCAGTTTCTTTCGGTGTAAACAGATTTAGGTATTTAAAAGGAACGATTAACAGATATGGTAGCCATAAAAAAATGAAAACAAACATTAAGATCATAGTTATCTTAATAGTGCTAACAGTTTCTTTGAAATTCCTGATTTGTTCTTTGGTCATATTACTGTTTTCACTTCTAAATAATTTTATGCATTTGTAAATTTTAACACACACGATGACATGCAGTATTAGCGGAATCCCAACGCATGAATAGAGAGTTATAAATCCAAACAAAACAGCGTAATATCGAGGCATTATTATGAAATAATTACACCGTCTAGGGCCATTGACGTATGTGCTATAATTGTTCCAACCCATCATTGGAAAAAAGGCTATTATAAGTATATAAAGCCACAGAAGTATCACGCCTGCTATAGCTGTTTTCACCGTAATGTAGGACTTGTACATCACTGGCCACATAATGGCGATGTAGCGGTCTATGGAGATGAATAGTAGGTGCACCAGGGAACCGCCAGCAGACAACCAAACAGTCGCGTACCAGAAAAGGCAAATATATTTATTATAATATACTGTGTATTGTGTTCTCTCCGAATAGGCCACGACATACATTGGAATACACAGTACACCCATCATCATATCTGCGATACTCAAACTGAACAATAAAATGTTCATCGGAGTGTGGAAATGTGAGCACAAAATCGTTGCCCAGAACAGCGAAGTGTTGCTGGCCAAAATGAAAGGAATGTAGGAGACTGTTATCATATTAAATAACTTGTGTACTGCAATGACGTCGTTATCTTGCAGGAAATCGTCTTTAGTCTCATTGATGGACGTACTGGCGAAGTCTGATTCTATACTCACAAGATCCATTGTCAGTAATGAGCTTTAGTCGTGACCTGAATGGTTGCGCACCTATGTTGACTGTTCCGAGCTTAACTCTTATTGACAGTTCAGAGCACTACGTTTGTTGACTATCTGAAGAATAAAGTTTGTTGAATAGTTGGAGCGTAATGTTTGTTGACTTTCTCGAGTATAAAGTCTGCTCACTATTCTGGACACACCGCTTGTATAGAGTGTAGATTTCTGCAGTAGAACGTCAGAATGTCCTGGGAAGTGGAAACTTTTAATATGTATTAAAGCGTATAGGTAAATTATAATAACAGGAATAATCTTATAATTTCAGATAAAATATAATGTAATCAAATAACACTCATAAAATTTATGCAACTATGATATACACGCAATCCACACACACACACAGACACACACACAAGCGCGCGCGCGCTCGCACACACACACACACACATTCACACACGCACCTACTACGTACACACGTACACACACACACACACACACATATATATATATATATATATATATATATATATATATATATATATATATATATATATATATATATATATATATATATATATATATATATAATCATTCATTCAGTAGCATGTCCGTTGCAGAACCTCGCTCCCATAACAACTTTCCGGAAAACCTCTCGATCATAAGCAAGATGTCCCGCGTCCGATTGTCGCGGAATTCTTGGAGTTGTCGATCGATGAAAGATTGTCGCGCCATTCGTCTACAGGCAGCCGCCATTCTTTGATGTTGGGGACAGACTGTCCTGATCAGAGTCGGCAAGATCTTTTGTTGTGGGGAAAAGATTTCTCCAGATCACAAGCCGGCAAGACTTATTGGAGTACCGGAAACAATTCCCCAGATCAAAGCGGGACAGACGGTCGGTTGTTTACATCAAGTCGGAAAAGGAGAGGAAAAAATAGTTTCTCGACGCCTAGTGTCTAGTCAGATTTGTGACGTAATTCAGACACAGTTTTAAAAAGTCTGGACAAACACCTTTGGCGGGAGTCGACCAAATGTTGTGAAGCAACAAGGACGTGTTTGATG